>JABBWA010000619.1:0-22728 GCA_016628065.1 Suillus lakei | reverse complement strand
AACTTATATGTCCACAATGTTCATCACAGCCAAACAGAACCGATCTTATCAAGAGATGCAGGGGACTAGTAACCGACGACGGTCACTGGCGCGTCAGGATCATAGTTTGAACCTTGTGAATGCCATAATAAGGGTGTTCACACTTTTCGTCTTGGTGTTCGTGAACCGAGCAAGCTCGGAGTCATAGATGACAAGGTGCTACAAACTCATTGCATTCCGCACTGGCCATGTCATATGTAGCCAGAAGTACTTACACGTTAATTCATACATCCTTTGCCTCCAAGATCGGGGTCCACAGGGAACATAATCCAGAGCACCGCATCCACTGCTGAAAACTTTGTTCGGGCAGGCAGATTTCAACTGCAGCAGCCTGCGATCTTGGGCGCTCCAGAGATTCCAAATCTTCGTCTTGTTCGGCACGAATAACGATATCGTACTCCCAAAAAATCTTCATTTGTCCCTACTCCACCGTCGACAATAGAGCCTCGCTCCTCCTACTTTGGAGGCGATTCGATCGAAGTTTCATCAAACCGTAGCACCTTGGCACTGTTGCATAATCGATCATCTTGTACCTTCTCACTCTCAAGGGAAAAAGAGCGAGATGTAGATCCAAGACGTTGCAAGCGACGGAAAATATCACTTGACCGAATGTTGCGTGAGGGATCCAGACTCAAGAGGAACTGTAACATGAATTGCGCCCGCAAAAGCACAGTCAATTGCTAGCCTCGAGGCGGCCAAATTGATGTACTTATTCATCTGACCGGCCCAAAGGTTCCTGCAGAGCGAACTGATATTAACACCACGCTGGCTGAAACACTACACAATTCCATATTTGCGAGTATGGCAAATCGGTGTAAGTCTTGGGGCCATCACATTAGATGAGCACATTGCTTATGAGCAATGTAATCGGAAACCATGAATCAGCGCGGCTACAGAATATCATTGGACGCCAATTTTCTGGAATACGTTGATGCTCAACCTCGTGGAACATGTTGCTCGGCTAGCCGTCACAACCCATCAGATTTCGCATAGAATTGGTGGAACTCATATAGCTGTGGCGACTGCATCGGCGTAAAGGATGATACTTTTAGAGCTCATCAATCAATTCCACCACAAAATAGGCTAATGACAGCCACGGCAGCTCACCTCCCGGTACTTCATTTGCCCACGATAAGCAAAAGACGTGTTTTGGGGGTGCCATGCACTGTAGGCGACGGCGCCAATGCAGGAACACGATGCAACGGGGCGCTCGTCTCTGTTGCACACTGTTGGGTCCATCATGTTAGAAGTAAAAGGCGAACCTTACCATTCGATGGCAGTTATAATAGTGGTACTCTCTACCGCACGAGAACCTCAAGACACCGATTCCATTTCGAAGGAATTGAGTGAGTGGAGGGACTGATGTGCTTTTAATTCACGCACTTGCATATGGAGGCTGTTCCAGCACATCCATTCACTCAGATAGAACATATTAACAAGGGAGTCGTAGCCTCCAGAATGGTGATGACATTCACGCATGACGATTAGAACATATAACAGCTGATACGAACTTCCCCGGGGGTCGAGAGCTACTCCAATGCAGCCTCCGGCGTGAGTGGCAGGGCTTTGTCCTTGAGGAGTAAGCGCCGGATCTCGAAGACAGTGAAAAAAAATCAAGCATACCAATTTTCCCCGCGCGTGAGGAACATCGACAATAGGGGTTATGTAGGGCTTGCATGAATGTACGAGCGCCAGGATGATAAGTGGAGTAGGCGGGCTTTGAATGTGGTGCGAGGAACGGCAGAGGATATAGTAGTTGGTGGTGCCGGTGTACGTCGAGAGCGAACATGTGAGCGCATAAGTGCGATTCCCTGACTAGATCGTGTCCCACGTTCTCGCGGGGACCCATATCTAAATGGCCCTGTGTCGAGGGAGAGGGAGGTAGTAGGCGATGTAGCAGGGAACTGCAAAACCACTGTCAGGTAAACTGCGGAGAAAAGAATATAAGCGACATACTTCTAGTTGGTCAGCAAGGTTGATTGATATAAACTTGAGGAACTGCGTTCGTGCGAGAAGAGAAGGGACATTGTATGCGAGGCCTTTGATTCAGAGAGAGAGAAGAGATACGATAGGAGGGTTACGGTATGCCTGTAGAATGACAATAGACTGCATTAATGATGGGTACAAAGGTGAAAGGAACGTGGATGATACCTCAAGTAGATGCTGGAGGGTTCCGTAGGTCTTCGAGAGACAATTAGTGCACAGAAGATATCGTACTCTGACGAGGATGAGGCGTACATACCGAATGTCAGTAAGAATATTACAGCAGTTTTGCGGAAGTAATGGCACTAGCTGAACGTTGCGTATGTATATACTTGGCGGACACCTCAATTGATGAATGTTGTGAAAGCTAGTTGGTGTGAGAGGATGATGTAATAGGACGTAGTTGATTACCGTAGTTGTATGGGACTCTAAGTCAATATCCATAGGTACAAAGATAAGTCGTTTTATTTCTCCATCCCGCCGGCCAGCCACTGCTTTTTCGTGGCCAGGTCATATGCAATGCGAGCGTCTTTCAAGAGCTTTTCGAGAAGCTCTTTGTCATCCTCGTTGAAGCCCTTAACGTCCTCGTCGCGAACCGTGAGTAAACCCCGGCAAGTATCTTGGCTGCGAACGCGCCTTCTCATTACCTTCAAGATCTTTTTTCTCCATGTAACCCACACCGGCGTATCATTCGGAATGAAGTTGTGAATGATACTTTCTGGTTTGAAACCTAGTTCCTTCCATTTGTCTGCAGCAACATCGTGAGGCTGGAGCATCAGGCATGCGAATACTGCGGCAGTTGTTCTTGTGCCAAGGATGTACGTCTGCATATGTTGCTCATCCAGATTGAGCACTTTCAGGAGTAACTGTTCTTGGATATACTCCTTGTCTATCGAGGACAAGTACAAGTTGTACACCCATGAAGCTGCGAAGGAGCACAGGAACATGATTTGGCCAAAGAATGTGCCTTGAGGGATCAAGAGCAGTTGACCGAGGAGTTGTATGACGAGCAGGAGCGAACACAATCCAATAGCAGCATACTCGTCTCTGGTGGGCACGGCACCCTGCTTTGCATCACAGTCTAAAGAACTATCTTGAAGACCTGCTTCCGCATCGCTTCTGTGGTCCGAGTTGGTCGACTCTATTCCGTCTCCGAGAATGGAACGTTTCCTCCTTTCGTTCCTGCTCCTCCACCTAGCCCATGGCGCATATTCGAGAATGAACCTGCCCCTTGTGATGGTGGCTACATTTTCCTCTTTCCCGAGCAGGAGGACGATATCGTCACCGTCCATCAGCATTCCGTCTCCAGGTGGTGCTGTTGGTGCTGGCTTCACGCCTTGCAGCCTTAAACATGCCGACCCTATGACCACGGAGGATATACCGCTTGAGACAATTCCCAGAAGAATCATTGAAAAACAGAACCAGTCGTATGTCCATCCGCAAAGTGCACATGTGGTAAAGCTGACGGCTATCGGGAGAAGTGCAACGTATGTGTGAAGCCCACTTTGAGATGGGATCTCGCGAACTGGCAGCTCCTCTATAACTGCCGAATCAGCCGCGGTTTCAAAAATGGGCTGTGTCTGGATAATGGTCACTTTATTTGGTTTCGAGACTCTTCCTTCCACCTGCACTCCGAGTTCCTCCTTGCTTGTCTGCATTATCAAATATGCAAGGTGGCCGGTGTGCTCCAGGATGGATCCAGATCTAGAGGCGACGTATTTTGGGCCCTGCTTGCCATCAAGCTGGAAGAATTTTGCAGGTTCTTCATTTGGCCCAGGGAAGAGCCCGTCCCAGAAACGGGAATTTGCGAGCATTCCGAACTTCTTGCCGACGTTCCAGCTGCCGGGAGAGTTGTACCATCCTAGGAATTTTCTGCCCTTGTGGAGATGAATAGTCTGCATAGCGGAGATGGCTTCTTCGCCCCCGAAGAACCCAGCGACACCGGATACATCGAGGGAAAAATTGCCAGGATGGATTTCAAAGGGAGGTTTTTTGGGCATGGTACGTATGTTGCAGCGTGGTGTGCAGAATTCGGTTCACAGCCTTTAAGTAGCGTACCTGACGGGAGGCATGCCCTCAGCACACTCGGAAGCGTATGGGCTCTACGCCTATGAGCTCTAAGCGCCATGCTATCCAGTGCATGTTCTCCCCGTGGAATGCCCTTCGTCTGTGAAGATTTCTGCTTCCTCACAATTTAGGCAGTGATCCATTAATTTGGTTGAACTGATTGGTCCGTATTTCAAAAGTAATCCGCATGGGTATGTTGCTGTTAGCTGATAGCCGGCCTTTACCGGTATGAGCTGGATGTGATCCATTAGACTCATCTGTCCTTCACGATCGGTGTGCGAATTTGCATCTAGTTCACCATGTGTTGTATCAATGCGATCTGGGGTTGCAGCAGGCTCAGGTTAGCTGGCTGAATAAGTCAATGGCAACGTGCGGTGGCTTCTGTGAACAGACGATACGTTACAACAAGTATTAAACACGGTTTTGAACAAAGTAGTCCGGTCGAGGTACTTGTTTCTCCGAGTCATAAATATGGTTATAGTCTCTAATCCTATGTACTTGTTCCTGGTAGCCTCCATAGGCATCGCGTGCGGCTTGAAACAATGATTCCAGGAGAGCTCTTTCATGATCTCTGAACTCTCGCAGATCCCTAGAGCTAAGGTTAAACGATTTTTCTTCCTTGTTATTTTCCAGTTGTTCCGCTACTTTATCTCTCCATACATTCCATACCCTCGTGTCGTTCGAGATGAAACGTTGCAAGACTCTCTTTGGTTTGAAGTCATCGGGTGGCCTTTGGACGCCATTACCGAGGACCAAACATACAAAAACTGCTTGAGCAGCTCTGTTTTTGAGCACGAATTTCAATAGTCGTGGGTTGTCAAGCGCCTTCCACAGGACATCGACTTGTATTTTCTCTTGCTCCAGTGACGACAGAAATGAATTATATGCCCATGAGACTGCAAGCGATGAGACGAACATTATCTGCCCGAATGTCGTTGCCTGAGGGATGGAAAGGAGCTGGAGAAGGAACTGCGCGAGGAGGAGAAGCGAGCAGAGTCCAATTCCTCTGTACTCTGGGCCACCGTCCATCCTCAGGACAAATTTGCCTTTCGTTATTGGATTAATGTCTTTCTCTGCACCTCTGACAATGACCACGTCGCTTCGCATCAGAAGTATCCCGTCTGCAGGTGGCGTGCCTGGAGAAGGTTCCTTCACGGAAACCAATTCGAGTTGAGCAGAGCCGATGACAAAGCAAGATGTCCCGCTTGAAATGACTCCCAGCAGGATGAGGGCGAATGCTAGCCAATCTCCCGAAGCCGCGCAAAGCGCGCACGTTGCGAGACTGATGGTAATGGGGATAGTGGCCAAGAGAGCATGATGAATGCTCATCACTGGCGCTTGGTTCGAGTACTTCAGCATCCCGTCTTTGACATCAATAATGGTGACAGATTGAGGTATAGTCTCCCTTCCTCCCACTTCTACCACTTCCTCCATTTCTTTCGCCTTCTGCACCACAAGGTATGCCAGGTGACCGGTGGGCATATCCGTGCCCGAAAAAACACCCCAATAATGAGGACCAGGTTTTCCATCCAGTCCAAATACCTCGGCCGGTGTTAGATTTGGACCAGGGAAAAGACCATCCCAAAATCTCGAGTTAGCGAGCTGCCCGAATTTTTTGGCGACAGTGTAACTTCCTGGTGAATTATACCAGCCTAGCCAGCGCCTCCCACGGTAGAGATGGACGGTAGCCATTGCTGAGATCGCTTCATCCCCACCGAAGAATCCAGCGACGCCCGACGTATCGAGATTGACATTCGACTGGTTGATTGGTACATTGAAGGTGGGCATTCTAACATTGCCGCTGTAGTAAATCCACTGAACGACCTCATGTCTTCAATGCAATCAAATGCAGGCGCTAACTGGTGGGAATTTTTATTTTAGGGCTAAGATCTATTCCAGGAACCGACGACGAATCATGCATGTAAGTAAAAATGCATAGCAATCCACAACTACGATGAATAATATCCATACAGTGCACGAATGTCCAGCAACTACTAGTGAAGTTCCTATCAAGCACAATCATACATAAACCAAGTTCTCGAATCATTCTGCCCTAATTAATCAGTCAGCCAGTGGTGCATACACGGACCGACCGCTGCGCGCTGACTTTTTGGCGGAGGAACTCCTCATGTTACTGAGAGCTCTGGAGTCCTGACGCTGACACGGTGAGCCGATTTTCAGAGCGTTCTTCTCTTCGCCCACAACCTGGTTGCCTGATAGCAAGGAGCTGTAGTACCCCTGGAAGGCATCCCCCGCGTCATCCAGGAGTTTCGCGAGCAGACGCTGTTCATCATCATTGAGCCCTGTGTTATCGCATGTTTTCAGTGACTTCAGTTTCGTGTCCACATCCTCCCTATTGTTGATAGTTTCAATATGCTCTCCTACATGCTCTCTCCATTTGCTCCACACCGCAGTTTCATTCGGCAGAAAACACTTCAGGAGCTTGATTGCCTTGAACGAAGCGGAGGTGGATTCAGGCGGTGGCCGTAAGGCAAGCGTGGCGAATACCGCAGCTGTCGTCCTAGTGCCTAGCTCAAACTTCGACATGGGTCCCACCTCCAGCGCTTCAAACAGTAGCCGCTGTTGGATCTTTTCCTTGTCAAGGGATGACAAGTACAGGTTGTAGACCCAGGAGATAACAAACGATGCGAGAAACATAAACTGGCCGAACAGCGTTCCTTGAGGGATGAGAAGCAATTGCAGCAATGATTGCATGCCGAGCAGGAGACCGCAAAGTCCAATGCCCCTGTATTCTTCGGGCTCGAATTTTTCTTCATCTTTTTGGGCGCTCTCATGTCGCTGCGCCTCGGGGTCCACACTTGGACCCGTAGGTGCGCCGGAGTTCCTTGAGCTCGGGTGCAGTATATCATTTGGGGTTATCGTCTTCATCCACACCCCCTCCGGGGGGTATTCCAGGCAAAATCTCCCTTTCGTGACTCCGTTCACCGCTTTTTCCGCCCCCTTCAAAATGACAATGTGGTTTGAGTTGTCGTCGACAAGCATTCCGTCCCCAGGAGGGGCGTTGTCCGCGGGCTTCACTCCCTTGATGATGACAGATGCCGAGCCAACAACAAGATATGTCAAGCCGTTGGAAACAATACCCAGAAGAATCATCGCGGAGGAATACCAGTCGCGGTTATATGCACACAGTGCACATGCAGTCAAGCTTGCTGTGATGGGTATGCTGGCTAGCCATTTGTTGTGATCTAGGACCCTGACGGTAACGGTTGGAGTTGAGTCCTTGTACTCCGCCCGAGGTGAGTCTGGAGACGGAGTCTCGGACATCACGCGAAACGTGTCCTTGACTTCGACGACCGTCAAGGTCATCGGCTGCGTCTTTCTGCCCCCGACGTTTGTTAGGGGGTGAACCTCCTTACTCTTCTGCGTCAAAAGATACGCGAGGTGTGTCGTCTTATCGATGATGGTGCCGGACTGGGAAGCAATGTATCTTGGGCCCAACTGGTTGTCTAGCCCAAAGACTTCCTCTGGGTCCTCGTTGGGTCCGGGGAAAAGCGCGTTCCAGAACCGAGAGTTTGCTATGGGGCCTAAGCACTTGGCAACGGCGAAGCTGCCAGGAGCGTTGTACCACCCAGACCACCTCCTAGCCTTGTATAGGTGAATAGTCATTATGGCTTGGACGGCTTCGTCTCCACCGAAGAATCCTGCGACGCCCGACACGTCCAAGCTGAAATTTCCTGAACTGGCTGAAATTGGGTGTTGAGACATAGTTGGTATGCGGTTACACTGTCGTTCACTCGCTGGACTCCCTTGCTTATATCTAGTTTCGCGCCTGTGTACTGAGCACATTAATCTTCCAACTTACGCTGCCCACGCCTTTCCGAGCTTCTCGGACGGGCGGCTATGAAGCTTAGAATTGCAGGGCCACAGCGCAGGGTTACTGCGAAGTGGATGCTCCTGACGCCAATTCTGCCAACTTTCCTGACGCGCCGGGCCCGCATCCTGTTTGACATGCAATCTTTCGAATTCTTCGGCGTTTACAGTATGATGAGCGTCAAATACTGTCATAGGTAAGTAGGCCATCTACGTGATAAGTACAGCCATATCGATCATTCATACATCATTTGCCTCCCAGCTCGGGGTGTTCAAGGAGCGTAGTTTAAGAGAGGGCTTTCGGTAGGCCTCAAACGCAAGCCGAGCATCATCTAGGAACGTGTCCAGCAATTGGCATTGTTCTTCGCACAAACACTCCTTCTCCTTCTCCTCTGCTGTTGCCTGAAAATCTTTGTTCGGGCAGGCAGATTTCAATTGCCCTGCAACTTTTTTTCTCCAGAGATTCCAAACCTTCGTCTTGTTCGGCACGAACAACGATAACATACGCTCTGCGTCGAAATCTTCATCTTTCTCTATTCCATCGCTGAGAATAGAGCAGGCGAAAACTGCCTGGCTCCGACGACTTGGGAGTTCATATTTCTGGATCGAGGCTTCTTCAACTTGCAGCGCCTTGAAAAACAGATCTCCTTGTATCTTCTCGCTCTCAAGGGAAGAGAGGAACGAGTTGTAGATCCAAGACGCCGCAAGCGATGAAAGAAACATCACTTGACCGAAGAGTGTCGCTTGAGGGATCAAGAGGAGCTGTAACATGAATTGTGCCAGCAGGAGGAGCGAGCACAGTCCAACGCTCCGGTACTCTCGTCCGCCATACATGTCAAGCCAGAAAGACCCCTTTGTTATTGCATTCACGTCTCTCTCCGACCCTTTCAGGACGACGACATCGCGCGGGGTCAGAAGCAATCCATCCCCTGGGGGTACCCCCGGGGTCACGGTTTTGGGTGCCCGGAGATGGAGCCTCGCAGTGCCGATCACGAAGCAGGTTATGCCACTTGAAATGATTCCGAGAAGGATAAGGCTGAATGCAAGCCAGTCGCTGACGACGGCACATGAGAAGCATGCCGCGATGCTTATGGTTATGGGTATGGTGGCTAGTAATGCGTGATTGATGCTCATCTTTCCCACTTGATCCTCATCCGTGACGTCTCCGACGTGGATAACAGTCACTGATGCAGGTAATGTCTCCCTGCTGGGTTCGCCCTGAACTGGCTCACCCTTCAATTCCCTGCTTCTCTGTATTGTCAGGTATGCAAGGTGCCCCGTCGTCATATCTGTGCCAGACAGTGAAGCGACGTATCGCGGCCCAGGCTTGCCATCCAGGCCAAATGCTTCAGCTGGTTCGAAATTTGGACCTGGGAACAGCCCATCCCAGAGTCGGGAGTTGGCTAATTGGCCGTATTTTTTGGCAACTGTATAGCTTCCTGGAGAGTTGTACCACCCCAGCCATCTTCGGCCGCGGTATAGATGTACCGTAGCCATCGCTGAGAGTGTTTCATCGCCGCCGAAAAAGCCGGCCACGCCGGCTGCATCAAGTGAGAATGCTGAGTCATAAATTGGGATTTGCAGGTACATCGTTATGGATGTCGTGGATGACGGGTGAATTCACCGCATGCTTGTGCAGGTCTTGATATATTGGCCTGCGCTCCGTTCATTGCGTTGACTTACTAAGGGTTGTGGGCGCTGGGAGAACTCGACCGTCCTCGAGGCAGCCTTTACGAAATAAATATATTGATCATCTGACCCGCGGGCCCCCAAGCGTCACCAAGGCACTGCGAACTGATATATAATTGAGCGTTGAAACACCGCACGATTCCACAACTTTGGTACTACTCTGATGGAGTTCTGTCACAATTTCCAAGGATGTTCGTCCTATTTGTGAAAGAAGCTTGGAAGTTCCTGTGCACACTGCATGACCATCCATCACAAAGAAATCCGATAGAACACGAGTTTCTATCATATTATGTCTTTGTACCATTATGATTGCCATTGCGCCTACAGGGTATCAAAAGACCCGAACTTTCTGGAACACGCTGATGGGCCTCTTCAAACCTGGGTAGTTGTCACAATTCATCGAATTTTTGTATAGCATCGATGGAACTCGTACAAGTGTGGCAATTCTACGGCGTGGGTGATAATAATTCCAAAACTCGTCTGTCAAATCCCGCCCCCAAATAGACTGATAACAGCCACAGGAGGAGGCCCACCCTCCCGGAGCTTTGTTTGCCCACAATAGGCAAAGACGTATTTTGAGGGATGCCATGTCACTGTAGGTGACGGTGCCAATGCAGGAACGCGATGCAATGGGGCACCCGTCTCTGTTGCGCACTATTGGACCCACACCATGTTAGAAGTTGATAAACGGCTAAAAACTGAGTCCTTACTATATCGATATAGGGTCCTGTATTTGCAATAGCAAGGTACTCTCCATCATACGAGAAACTCAAGGCATTGATCGCATTTCTGAAGGAATCAAGTGAGTGGAGGGATTTATATGTTTTGATTTACTCACTCGCAAGTGGAGATTGTCCGAGCACATATCCATTCACTCAGATCGAACATGTTAACAATGGAATCGTAGCCTCCAGACGCAAGATATCTGAAGACGACGTCAGTGCATTTGATTAGAAGATGTAACAATTAATACGCACCTCCCCCGGGGATCAAGTGCTACTGCAACACAGCCTCCGACGTGAGCGGCAGGACTTTCTCTGAGGGTCAGCGTTGGGTAGTCCATGACTCGAACGCTATGCTCAGAATGATGTGTCAAGATTATACCATCACCGACGTGATTGAACATGGCGGTGGATGCGACAATACTCTGTCGAAAGAGGTTGGTAACTTGCTACATGGTCAAGACAAAGTGGAACAAACCCCATCCTTATCTGAGAGATGCCACTGTTCTTTTGTTGCATCACCATCTTTCCCATATGTCAAGAAAAAGAGCTGGTGCCCAGCCGAAGTAAAGATCAAAGCCCGGCTGTCCGGAGAATAATTCGTTTGCACGGGTGAGATTTTCAGAGTTATTTGCTGCGTGTGCCGACTTTCTTGAGTTCTGTGAGGGTTGTTCACAATGCGCACAAGGAATGTAAAACTCACGCCGCGCATCCCAGAATACAATCCTTCTGTCTTTCTGACTCGACGTGCAAAATAATTCTGGATGAGTGGGATTCCATGATATATAGTCAACGTCATCGGAGTGACCGCCGGAAAAGTGGGTTGCAGCTCTTGATTCCATCTGCGATTGGGGGATGGAGAGTGACTCATGATGAGATGCAACATATACGTACGCTAGTTTCCGGAGTCCATATGCGAGTGATTTTGTCGATACCAACGCCAGCTAGACGCTTCCCATCGCAACTCCATGCTACATGAGTTATAGCTTGAGGCGACGGTATACGTAGATCACGCGGCTTATGCGCAGGAAAGTTTTGTGCCTGATTCAATGAAGTACATTAACAATGCGAAGTTCTTTGAGATACATGCTTCCTCTACACCCACATGCAAACCGCGAGCGGCAAATGTTGTATGAAGAGGGGGAGACGGTGGCCGCTGAAGGGGCGCTACCTCTTCTTCTTCCTTGCTGTTTACTTGGCTTGACATCGATGTGAATGAGCATATAGTGGTTTTCCTCTCTGCGATTTCTCGGCAGACGTTGTTTGTCACTGTTAGGATTAACAAGGCTTTAGGAAACACCGTGAAATGCACATAGTGTACACCGTCTCTTGTGGAACTCTCTCCGAGTCTCAGAGACATCACTTTTTCAATCGTGCCATTCCCAACTTGTTTATTCTGTGCAAATTAAAGGATAGCTTGCGTTAGTGTCTGCCTTCGTTTCTAGTGGGCGTCACAGAGTCAGACAAACTGGTACGACCTTCGACTTATGGCAGATCGCTATCAATGTCCATTCCATCCGGGTTTTGTTTACGGACGTAAACCAACCCCATTACTTTTGCTTCTTATCAGTCAGATTGCTAATCGCCCTTACAACCGATGCAGTTTAGTCCCACTTATCAAACTAGAAGAAAATGACTTTGAAGTATGTCTGGTTAGACGTCGATCCGGTACGCGATTGTTCTCGTTTGGCGTGGATGTGCTGAGAGGAACGCCTTACTCAGGGACATGATGATGCCGCTGCACTTATGATGGCCTGTCAATTAGAGAATATCAAGCTTCTTGGAGTATCCAGTGTGTGTACAGCGGCTTTCTCCCGGACGGGTCCTTATCAAGCAATTTGCCTAGGTTCATGGCAATGCGTCCGCTGATTGCACTGCCAAGAACACTGCAAGGTGTCTGCATGCATTCGCTGCACCTTCCGACGTTCTAGTATATCCTGGCGCAACCAAGCCGTTACTTCGACCCACAAAGCATGACCCTGAAATTCATGGGGAAGATGGCCTAGGAGGTGTTGTAGGGCTCCCTTCAGCTGATAGTCCTGAAGTTCAGGCACGATTCGCTCGGAGTGGTGATGGGTCGTTCATCCATGCCATCGAAGGGATGTCAACAGCGATCAAGGACGTGTGGCGCAATGGTACTGGGTGTCAAGTGTCGGTTGTCTCTTCCGGACCCATGACGAATGTTGCCCTTTTTGTCAGCGTCTATCCAAATCTTATGGAAGCAGTGGAGCAATTTGTATTTATGGGCGGAGGGGTGGGAGTCGGAAATAGATCTGCCGCCGCAGGTATGTAACATGTTGTACTTGAAGGACTACCCCTTACGATGACCGTATAGAGTTCAATATTATGTGCGATCGTGCGTGTCCTATTGAAAATGTCACAATACTTGTCTTGATTCTCCATCAGCTGAGGCAGCTCAGATTGTCTTAGACGCACCAGTCAAGACTGTCATGATTCCCATTAATGTTACACATACAGCAATTGTCACTTCAGTTATCCATTCCCGCCTGAGATCACCCCATCTACCTCTTCTGGACGGCGTGCTGGCACATCCATCCACAAATCTCAGAAGTACACTTTCTTCCGTCATCAGTTTCTTTGCAGGAACGTACAAGTCAACATTTGGTTTCGATCAAGGTCCTCCTCTCCATGATGCACTAGCCATCGCATATGTGTCCCATCCCGGGCTCTTTAAAGCCCAACGTTTTAGAGTGGATGTGGAGTTGCATGGTAAGCACACGGCAGGAGAAACGGTCGTTGACGTCTGGAATTATCGAATATGTGATGACTCATGGGGCTCTAATGGGAAGAATTGCTTGGTCGCCCAGTCAGTTCAGGTGTGTATTGGAACCTACACCCGGCCTTCTCTTCTCACGAGAATGATGTCCCTAGGTCGACCAGTTTTTTGAATTGCTTTTGAATTGTGTCTCCCGATGTGATGCCACATCTCCGCTCAACGTGCGACAATGACAGTTCACAGAGCAGCACCTTCATACTTCTGGTCAATTTACCACTTTTCTTTACACTCTCGCTACCATTGTTCCTGAAGGATGTCCCCTATCTGTACCCAAGTGGTCCACTGCCCGAAACGTGAGACTTACTGATTTACTCTTTTACGTGTATTCAAACGCAATGCATCTCATGACCAGTGTATGTAAGATGTCATTTCCGCCAGGACTTTGCCGCACCTATTGTATCAAGCCACAGACGCCATGACAGTCGAGCGCTTTCGATAAGGCTATTCCTGGTTAGTAGTTACGATCCGCATGCTGTGCGTACCCGAGCCTGGAGCATCACTTCCTCGTATCAATATCAGATGAGTTTCAGCCACTAAATTGCGATTCCGTGACAGTTACTAAGTATTCTCATTGGAAAACTTTGTTCCTTAACGTCAGTAGGGTGCTACTTGATGAGGACTAGATGCCGTTAGACGATCTATAAATGCATCTCATCACGCCCTGTTATTAGACAGGCGCACTTTTCCTTGACAAATTTGCCTTGTGCTATCCGCTATGGGCGTCGACAAAGCGTGAGTGCAATGATTCTAGCACATAATTCTATCTCAAGTGACGGTTGCTTCTAGCGGCAATAAAAAACCAAGGTCGGTTTCGCGAACTGTAGATATTGTTATGCTGAATTTTCCCCCAGTCGTTTCAATTTCATTCGCAGGTCAACGTCACGAACCACTGAGGATAGCACTACCCAGGTGTGGTCCCTGCTGCTTGTGTACGTTTCTTTGCTAATGTGCGAATATCTCAGGAACCTGAAGCCCCCGTTGACGGCACCGAGGATGACTCGACGCACGCCCCGGAAGGCGCTCAAGGAGAAGAGGCAGAAGACTTGCAAGACGAACGAAACTCTCAAGATGAAACAAATACGCAAGACGAATCACCTCGCCAAGATCCCTTACCGATAGTGACAGAATCCCCGGAAGATGAATTACCTCGCCAAGATTCCTTACCCATCGTGACAGAATCCCCGCAAGAGGAGGTAGAAATGCAATTCATGTCCCCATCTTCGGACGCACCCGCCCAAGAGTTTACCAGCACTGCGCTGGATGTCGACAGATCCGACAGCCCTGTCGAAGACCCTGAGGTTACCCTCAAGCACCTACAGGAGACTTTCCAGAACATAATCGACGATAAATTAGCGAACATACCTCTTCGCTTGATAGACACCCACAGCGGCATCCTATACACCAGCAATGACCTCGAAGGAATTTTCAAAGAGTCGGAGGAGTACCAACGACTCTCTGAGAATCTTCTGTCCACCTCCGTGACGAAGCTTCAGCGTAGAGTTAACGAATTCTTTCGATATGCGATGCTTTCCCACAAGTGGGCAAGTGCGAAGGACGAACCCCAGTATTGGCAGATCAAGGGCAGCGTCTACGAGATGGATGCCCCACGGGAAATCTCCAAGCTGCAACAATTCTGTACTACCTCGAAGAGAGAAGGCTATCGATGGGCGTGGAGCGATACGTGTTGTATCGATAAGACGAACAACGCCGAGCTTCAGGAATCCATCATCTCTATGTTTTCTTGGTACAAGGAGTCGGCAATCACTATCGTTTACCTTGCAGACGTTTCCGATATTTCGCAGTTGAAGACAGTCAGTGGTTCAAGAGAGGCTGGACGTTGCAGGAGCTCCTCGCACCTCGATTTATTCGATTCTACAAGCAGGATTGGCAGCCACTCATTGATTCTGATAAGAATCACAAAGACGAACTTCTCCCCGTTCTCCACGACATCACTCGCATCGACATCGACGTTTTGAAGGCATTCCAACCCGGCGTCGACAATGTCAAGAAGCGGTTGAGTTGGGTGGGCACTAGGACAACTAAGAAGCTCGAAGACATTGCCTATTGCCTCATGGGTAAGCGTCGTCACAGCTAATAAATTGTTCTAACACCCTCGCTAGGTATTTTCGGTATCCACATGCCCGTAATGTATGGGGAGAAACACAACGCCTTTGTGCGGCTCCAGAAAGAGATCATGTCACTCACCGATGACCTCTCACTCTTTGACTGGTTGGGAGAGTCATCGACCCTTCACAGTTACTTTGCTGCGCATCCGAGGTGCTTTATGACCCCGTCTGATCACGCTCGGCAGGACTCCATTTCACCGAAATTCGAATTCAGGTTGCTCAAAACTTCGAAGCGTATCACTAGTGGCTTGTCTTCTTCGGCTCTCAAGCTTATCAAGGACGTTTTGAGCAACCCACCTCACGGACGTTTTATCGCGAATGGGAGAATGAGCATGCCCTTTTTCATTCACGATGTAGCTACCCTTATCCCAAACCAAAACAAGCCTGGAATCTTCAGCTACCTCGTCAAAGCTGAGGGCCTCTCAGAGCTTGAGGTCATCGTCACACATCAGCTAGCTCCTTTATATGGAAAGAGCCCTATCAAATACCGCATCGTGCGAATGTGGGAAGCCAGTCTTATTCAACGTCAGGGAAGCATAGGCACCGAGGCCCCTGCCAGTGATGCCCTGACCGCTGATAACGCTGATTCTCCGGTGCCACCTACAACAGAGGGCTCTCCGAAGCAGGACAAGGAAAAAGAAAAAGAAAAGGAGAAAGAGAAGGATAAGGACAAGGACAAGGACAAGGACAAAGAAAAGGAAAGTTGGGTCGGCAGATCCAAGGAGTTCGTCACCGATTTAGTGGCCGACATGGTCACCCAGAGCACTGCTGCCGCATTGTTGCGGAAGCTGCAAGAGCCGTTTGTTGCTCAACTTCTTTTCACGCCCGGCGACAGGCAGCCTTGGCGGAGGGTTGGAACCACTGCTCGTATCATTGCCCACGCATCCTCCGGGTCCATTAATTTTAAAGCTCCTGAAAATGTCATCGTGCACTGAAACCTCACGACTACGTTACTTCTCGCTGGCGCTCACATGGCTTTGTTGTACCCGTATTTCCAGCGACAATTATGAACTCTACTACTATGGTACCATATCGTATAACCCTCAAAGATTACTGTTGTATTCATTTATTCTGCACGTAGCGTATTAAAGTCTTTGGGTCGTACTATGGCGCGATGAAGAAATATCAGTTGCATGAAAATACTACTCAGATCTAGCAATCACACCGGAGACAAAGCCGAATAGGAGTCCGCCACAAATGCTGGGGACATATTCGAAATCAATAAATTCATAAATACGTCTCGGGACATGTATCGCATCCATCCATAGAACTTTTCTGACCGTGTCTCAGGTAGGTGTCATAGACGATGGTTTGCAGAGCGGGGGAATACCCCAAAAAGGGAATTGTTGATTGATTGGATGGCGCCGGTGCCGTTGGCGGAGTGGCATTGACCCCTCGGAGCATGGAACTTCAAAGCTTCAAGCTTCAGACTCCAAGCTTCATTGAAGTGTCACACTGTCGGCATCTAGCTCAATGGTCACATTGGACACTGCTACAAATGTCTTGAATTCGGTGTCCGGCATGGAAATGATGTGGGTAGTATGTTTGGGATATATCGACCACGACGCACTGGCAAAATATTATGGGAAACCGACAGAACGGTGGCGTGCCATATACATCACTGTACAGAGATGCGCGAGGGAACCGAAGTAACTCGTAAGATCTAGTAGCATCTCAATATGCCTCCGCTTTCACACTACTCGAAATGCTGCCAATCAAACTGCGACTCCGAACCTCCAATATCAAGTGCTGCTGGTATGCAGTGCGAGCGTCCAAGAGCAAGTCACTCAACAACTTCTTTTCGCCATCATCGAACGCATCTATGCGGTTACCGCAAGCCTCAAGATCCAAAGATTGTAAGATCGACTTGCTGCTTTTCATCTGTTCTAAAACCTGGTCTCTCCAGACCGCCCATACGTGCGTGTCGTTCGGAATGAACTGTCGAAGGATCTCTTGTGGCTTAAAACCTCTTTTCTCCCATTCTCCGGGCTCGCAGTCGGGCTGAAGGGCTAGGCAAGCGAAAACAGCTGCGGTCGTTCTTGTGCCCAGTTTGTACGTCTTCATGCGATCCTCCGACAGATTTAGTGTCTGGACGAGCAGATCCTCCTGCAGGTATTCCTTGTCCATGGACGACAAGAAGAGATTGTACGCCCATGATGCAGCGAAGGAGATTAGGAACATGACCTGCCCAAACAGCTTGCCCTGTGGTATCAAGAGTAACTGTGTCAGGAATTGAATGACTAGGAGGAGTGAGCAGAGCCCGATCGCTGCGTATTCGTTATTGATCTCGGCGTCTTCATCATTCTGCACCCCCGGATCGCTCTCTGCATCTTTTCTGCCAAGCCAGTGGTGGACGTTTTGAATGCCATCCCCTACAATGCCTCGATTCCTCCTCTCCTTCCTAATACGCATACGGACCCAGGGCTTGTACTCCAATCGGAACTTTCCCTGCGTGATGGTAATAACGTTCTTCTCCTTTCCGAGGACGACGATCACATGATTTCCGTCCATCAACATGCCATCGCCTGGCGGTGCATTTTTAGAAGGGGCGACACTCTGGAGGACTATGGATGCAGAGCCGATGACAAAACACGAAATGCCGTTGGCGAGAATGCCGAGGAGGATCAAGGAGAAGCAATACCAGTCATGGCCCCACGCACAAAGTATGCACGTTGCGACGCTGGTGGCGATAGGGAAAAATGCAACGTGTTTGTGGAAGCCATCTCGGGCACGGATGGTTAAGCTAGGTTCGCCATCAGCGTCGAACTTGATGTTTTGCATTTCCAAGATGGTAACTTTATTAGGCCTGGTTCTTCGGCCCTCTACTGTCACGGCTCGTTGGTCCTTGCATCTCTGCATTAACAAGTATGCAAGGTGACCCGTTTGCTTCAGGAACGTGCCGGACTGGGATGCGACATACATAGGGCCGGACTTTCCATCCAGCCCTATGTACACAGTGGGCTCTTTTCTGGGTCCCGGAAACATTCCGTCCAAAGACGAGAATTTGCAATCTGGCCGTAATGCTTGCCAACGCTGTAGCTGCCCGGGGAATTGAACCAACCTGTCCACCGTCTTGCTCTGTAGAGATGCACAGTCTCCATTGCGGAGACCGCCTCTTCGCCTCCAAAGAAACCTGCGAAGCCACCGACATCGAGGTTAAAGTGTTTCGTGTTTAGCGTGATTGTGGGCATGACGAATATGAAGAACCCTGTCGTCGTCCGTTACCTCTCCTTCATATGTTCAAGCTCTAGTGATTATCATAAAGTTAAAAACACAGGTTCAGCTAGACCTTACTTAATAACGGTTGATTAATGATGAAGTATGGGTGCTTTGATGGCCGGCATTGCAGTTCGCGTTCGGTTGCGCTGACAATAATGATCATCAATAATTGCAATTAGCCGATGATGATCTGTTGCATACACTTCACGTCAGCAGTGCATGTCACTCAACGTTTCAACTACCACATCATGCCAACAATGATCAACGCGTTGATACACAGCAGGACTTCACCCTAATGTGGCGCAATAGGGCGTATGACCTGTGAGCCCAACCAGTAAGTTAGCAACTGCATCATGTCATCAGTGTCGACTGCACATTTGACACAACCTTCACCTTGATGCCGCAGTAGCGCCATAGGGCGCCATCCAACCTCCAGTCAATTCTCACACACGTGCACTGACTCATCGGTGACTTTCCTCCGTCGACAGAATCCAGCCGGAAGAGACAAGACGGCGATTTTCCAGAGATAAGCAACAAATGGGCGCTCATGTTATAATCCCCACGACCCTGCGGCATTTCACGTTTTGTGCCAACACGGAGACCTTCCCTGACCTTTGGCCCCAAGCCTTCATGAGGTTGTCTCCCGTCGGAAGACTCGGAACTTATCAAGGTCCTTTTGCGAACAAGGGATGGACTCTTTCCCCTTAATTTCACTCTATTTCACTCAGGCTGTCACTAACCGCGAGGCTCCTGTATTTACTATCACGCTTCAGACTTTGAGCTCTTACTCGAGCCCCTGATGAAAGATATGGCTCGACTATGTATCACCAAGAAACGGCCTGAAACGGCGCGTTCCTGTCACCCGCTTAGCAGCCTGGGACTAAAATGACCGTCCCAATACATTCGAATCTCCATCCAGAAGGACAACTTCTCCTCGTGTTATGTTTTCATATTTCGTGACCCTCGTGTGTTTCAGTGTGGCAAAGATCGGGGACGAAGATCTGACATGAGCCGAGTCAGATTGATTACTGTCTTTCCCCCATCCCATACTTGATAACAGCGATCGCCATTGTTTGGCTTTGGCTGTAATCAACTCATCGTACAATATATAAGCCGTAACTGTCAGGCCTCATACGTACGCATCATATCGATCTCAGCACTAGTCGCTTCAGCTCAGTTCACTACCGAGTGCTGAAGCCTGCAGTGTTTTGCCTCGATGCATCCGTCAATATTGTAAGCCACCCAATGTTATCCTGAGTGTCGCACATTCGTATTATCCACTTGCGCTTCCACCGCACCAATAAACTCAAGAGGTCTGAATTATTATGCCGTTGGCTCATGGCCTATCAGCTCTCTTCGTGATGTCTGAGGCTCATCCATCTTTGGCTCGGGTGGAGGGTCAAATGATGTCGGTTGCCTCGTCGTTTCCTCCTGCCAACTTAATGGCCTCTGGTTGGCTTGGCATGTCGAAGAGCATCATGTTAGACTCATTAGATGTTGTGACAAATCCAGTGTCTCAGAATTCAGTGGTCATGCTCTTGTCCCGCCCCCAGGATCATTTCGTCGCACGGTTACTATTAAAGAGAAAGAAAAGAGGGCCATACGGGAGAGTGGGAAAAACGGAGTGGTTGATAGCGAAGCCTTCATCGGGCTCTGTCAACTTTCGAGGGATCAATACCCTAAATGTTCGTTGATTTGGATCATTCCGCAATCGTACTACGCTGTGTGTATCTGTAGAGTATCCTGGGTAGAAGTAGCTCAGATCAAGTAAATGATATATTTCCTGTACCTATCATTTGATGAAGACGTGATTGACCCAAGCCCAGTGGCGCGGAATTCAATGCGGAGCTCTTCAATTGCCAGGGTTGCGATTACGATAGGTCGGGTCGTCCGTCGAGGAATATCTTGCTTGCTCTGGCGATGGAACGAGGAGCTCGAGATCTCTTACGGCCTTCTCTCAAAGTGCGGATGGCTTGATCCAGGTCACCGCGACCAATAGATGCCGAACGTTCGTCCGTGCCGGCAGAGGGCACGAGTAAGTTATATGAGTGATCATGTTGTGCCTTAGCGGTCTGTGTGGCGATGAACCGCGGAAGTGCAAAGCTGGACAATGTGGGTCCGCTTACCTCTTCGGAGTTAGCTCGCGGCGAAGACGACAGCTTCCCCTTCCCCTGAGACAGATGAGGGGTCTTCTTCTGTGCATCATGTATTTCCAAAGCGGCTTTCTGACCAACAAATTGAAGCATAACTTCCCAGCAAACTAAAAACGATGCGTACCTGTAAGGATGATGAAAACGAGCAGATCATCCCAAAAAAGTCATCTGGCTTTAGTCCCTCCGGTGAATCCAGGTCTTCGCCATAGTAAGAGAAGAGAGCTCGTAAGTCTATTTCAACGAGGGCAGCCATTTTATTGAGTGCGCCGACGCTTTGTGCCACGTCAAGGGTAAACGGCTAGCGTTTCTCGGGCATCAGAACGCGAGTTCCTTAAAAACTAAGTGGCATTCACCTGCATGATTGTCACGAATTGGTCGTTATCGGAGGGTATGCGAATCTGCTTTAGGAAACTTATTTCTTCTTTAACCTTATCCAGCGACGTGAGTAAAGACTGGACGTTCTGTTGTAAGGTAGGGAAGGAGACTAAGGTACAACATGAGATTGTTCCAAAAGATGTTGGATGTAATTGACACTTACTGCGAGCAGCTGATTCCACACTAGGCATTTCCTCGATGAAAAGTGTAAGTGACGGATCGGTACGAATAAGGACTCGTGCAATATAATGCAGGAGAGTGGGGCATTCTGAGCTACCCTTCGCCGTCCTCGTTTCCTTCATCTGCGAGCAATGCACATGACAATATCGTCAGGAAAGAGTTGCGATCTTACCTTCACAAGCGCCTCCAGGCGAAACCCACAAGCACCTCCACGAAAGCTGGACCCATTCAATGCGTTCCCAACTGTGAGGACAGCCTACAATCCTTGTCACCAGGCGTGAATCACAGATTCGGTAACCAGCGCACCCGTAATGTCGACTTGAAACGTGCAGATGCTCGTAATTCTTTACACGCATCATGAACAGTTTTTCAAATCCGGACGAATTTCCTCGATCTCGAGTTCCAGCTTCCGGCGATATATCATGCTCTCTAGCCGCTGCGGGAGTCTTGGAATCGTCATGATCTAAGACGCTGGCTTGAACTACAAGTCGAGGAGTCGCGAGCAACACTCACGGCGCCCAAATATTGATCAGCCTTCGCTAGCTTGCTTACATCTTCGAAATCCTTCATACGAGCGATCTTGTTAAGGACATTTCAGATGTCAGAGCAGAGCGAGAATGCTAGTCAATAATAACGGACCTCTTCCGGGAGATGGTAGCTGCTTGCTGATGGCTTTCAAGTCATCAGTGGACAGTTTGTCATCGAGACTCTGCAGAGCTTGGCAGATTTCAAGAGGAGTCATTTTAAACGTGAGAGCTATGATAGCTAGGGAACGTGGTTTGTCAATTGCCTTACAAACGGTTGCGATGAACAAACCGATGTATTAGCACGAGGTAATGTCCAGAAGGGTCGTAACACTTTGTTTCCGTGTGGGATTCGCGGCTTTTTGGAAGGCGAGGTTGGTGTATATATCAATTGTGAACGTTGCTCAAGATCATCTAGCTTGAAATCCAGTGAGATTGATGATTCCGCCCAGACTGTGGTGCCGCAATTCTGATTGTTGATTTTGGTCCAGAAGAAGGGTTTCAGTCTTGGCCCAATAGCTTTTGCTTTATTTCCTATCCTGATTGCAGATCCACTCGGTGGGGTGGAGGTGGAGGTGGAGTTCCGGGGGGTCCTGGTGGCAACTGAACCAGTGAAACGCTGAGCGGCGGGGCGGCGGCGAAAGTGCAGAATCTGAAAAAAACGATGGAGGTGGCGGCGGTGGTGGAGAGGCGGCGGAGGGGGAGAGGAATGGCTGTCTGACTGATGTCCTTCGACTCCATAGTAGGGGGTTCTTTGCGCTTTGGAACAGCCCACGGGGGAAGTGGTGGTGGTGGTGGTGGTGGTGGTGGTGGAGGAGGAGGAGGAGGAGGAGGAGGAGGAGGAGGAGGCGGAGGAGGAGGAGTGTGGTGGTGGTGGTGGTGGTGGTGGTGGTGGTGGTGGTGGTGGTGGTGATGAGGGTGGTGGTGAGGGTGAGGGTGAGGGTGAGGGTGAGGGTGGAAGGACGCCAGTCGCATTCGGTGTTGCGCCCACATCCGTTTCTTCGGGCGTTCGTATCAAAATCG
>JABBWA010000618.1:0-22788 GCA_016628065.1 Suillus lakei | reverse complement strand
GCCTGTATAACATTCATACTTAGCAATGACAAAAATGACGGCTCGTGTATACTATCACGGCTTACCTTCATAATTTCTGTCTTGCATGCGCTTTGAGGCCGGTTCGAGTGCATCCGAGCTTGGTGTGGCACGTTTGGTAGACATTATCCTGCTTGTACTCTAAATCAGTAATGAAGTTCCTGTAAGGAAACCAAAACATAACATACTGTGACGATAAGTCTATTCAAAAGTCTATCCTATATTTTGCTAGCTATAGGTATCGATGTAGATAAGTGAGAGTAGAAAGAAGAACCTATGAATGCGCATGATCAGTATTTATAGTGAATGCATTCTGAGATGATCTTTATAACCTTACTCACTTGCAATC
This sequence comes from Suillus lakei, assembly GCA_016628065.1. Lineage (NCBI taxonomy): Eukaryota > Fungi > Basidiomycota > Agaricomycetes > Boletales > Suillaceae > Suillus > Suillus lakei. Next base: position 22,421 of record JABBWA010000618.1, on the reverse strand, counting down.
AATGCTGATTTGTATGTCTTCTGCATTGTTGATGCCTCTGAGCGCACCTAATGAGGACAGTTGAATCCTGTAAGGTTTACCTGTTCAAAAGTTTTGTAGCACATGTCATATTGAAGAGCTCACCTGAGCATGACATTTTTTTCGACACTGAAGCATTGTTCCATATTCTTGGGTGAGTCCAGCATCCAAGAGACAATCGGTAGGCTGCTCAACATGATGCTGATAATTGCGGCAACAGTGCCAGCCTGACTCATGTATAAACGTACAATAGTAATGCACCCATCCGCTGTTGGCGCCAGGACAGTGGTTTTTTTCCAGTTCAAGAATGGCGATTGAACCACACTTTCGATGCCGTCATGATATCTACAGTGAACAAAAGGTAAAGTTTCCGCTACTTCCTATTCAACAGTATATAAAGCATCTCATGACGCTACTGCTATCTCAGCCTCTCAATTCCTAAACTCAAGTATGAGCGATGATGAAAATCATCTGTCTGTTGAACCTTCGTGCAAGCATAGTTCTTCAGCGCTTCATTGGGGCCCGCATAAAAGGTGTAGGTTGTGTTTGACTTGTTGTAATCCTACCTTGCTGACTTTGCCTCAAATAGGACTTCATCAAACCCCCTGGTTCTTCATGGTCGACATTTTGGTCGCACTGTGTAACTATCCTGCCCTTCTGACCGCAGGCATACTCCAACTCAAAGAACTGCAAGACTCTCCAATTGAGAATTATCCAGCTGAGTGAGTATAATTGTGACGATTAAATGCCATTGGCCCCTTACAACACTTTCAATTTAAGTGTTCACCAGGAACACAGGGTATTCTTGGAATTAGTAGATTCCTACCCTGGTCTTTTAGATCATTTGACAAATGGCAAAGATGAGGATATCATTCATGTGGGAGAACTAGTAAGTTTTTAATACTGTAATGTCATCATAATCACCTTCTGGCAGATAGGTAAAGGAGTGTCTGGTGTGCGAGGCAATGACACCAAGACTCTTAAATCTGCCATCCTCGAATGGCTTGTTCCTAGAGGACAGGCACTTATACCGCCTCTCTCCTGAAATATCAAGTCTGACCATGGCTTCAATCATGAAGTGACTGGCGCGTTGCTCTGCCCAGCAGGCCTTGACTGGTCACATGTAGAGTACATATTTTTTTCCTACTTAATCACCTAAGCGTTAAATCACTTGTCAGAACCAAGCAGAACCTCAAAAGCAGTGAAACCGCAGTTCATGGTGACCAATGTCCCATGTTTCTAAATGCTGGGCATGTTTATGATCCTGAAGATCCTTGGACTGGTTTACTAAGGAGTGAGATACTCATCTTCATGAGTTTGTTGTCAGCAATATAATCACCACTCATTACAAGATTGTTTTTTTGGCAGGGTTTCAAGCACATTTTATGTCTCCAAGCTCCGTGGATAGGGAGCCCAAAGCTATGCACTCTGGAAACGCATATCTTCACGGCATGAAGTCCATGACTAAAGTGTCCTTGGCTTATATTGCCACACAGGTGTGGTGAAAATTTGAAAATTCATGCCTCTCATACTGATTGGTTTTTGGGTTCACTTTTCATTAAGCTCATCGTCTGTATTTTTGCATACTGACATGGTTATGGACTCCAAGAACTTTTATCATAGCATTCTTGATCTGTTGGAAGATCCTGATGAAAGTCAGGAAGTAGTTGACTTGATAACGTGGTGGACTCGGTCAGTGATCAATTTCATTCTCATACTCTCAAGTCAATGTCTTTCACAGTCGTATCTTCCCTAATTCTTCCTCTTCACAGCAATGTACAGTGGCTCAAAAAACTGTCCACATGTTTGCGCTATTTTGACTGTTTACATCATTGTACAAGAATGGATAGGTATTCCCAGGACATCCTGCCATGGCCTGGGAGTACTACATCAGGGCTTCAAAATGAGCCCTTACCCATGGGAATTGGTGGTCATATGGTGGCACTATGAGGTTTGCAAAATGATGACTCATGTGGACAGTTTTTTGAGGCTAGATTGAAACTATATAAATTAATGGTTATGACACCATAAAGTCATACCATTATTAAATAAATTATAATGTGGTGTCATTATGGCATTATTAAACCTATCTCTCACTATATAATGAAGGGAGTCTCATGTATGATAGTCATAATCACCATGAAAGCCATCTCCTCTGCTCAAAGGGATAACATCCTCTCTCTCTCTACTGCTGGCCTCTCTGCTCGTCAAATAGCATCTAGAACTGGTGTATGCAAGTCTACTGTGGCCAAGCTCACCAAAGAATGTCACCCAGACAAAGAAAACTCTAGTGGAGGTCGTCCATCTAAACTCACCTCTACTGATAGGAGGGCCATTATTCAGCATATTACTACAGGAAAGGCTGACAATGCTGTCCAAGTCACTCATCACATCAATTCCATCATCACTACCCCTGTATCTTCACAAACTGTGAGAAATGTTCTCAAGGCAGCCAACCTCAAGGCTGTAACAAAGAAGAAGAAGCCTCTCCTTTCTATCAGTCATAGAAAAAGAAGACTGGACTTTGCCCTGGCCCATCAAAACTGGACTGTAGAGGACTGGAAGCGTGTCATATGGTCAGATGAGACTAAAATCAACAGGATTGGGTCAGATGGAAAGGTATATGTGTGGAAAAAGAAGGGGGGGCCTCTAACAGACAGAGAGATTAATGGGACACTCAAGTTTGGAGGAGGTTCTCTGATGGTATGGGGGTGTATGGGGTGGAATGGTGTAGGAATGCTTGCAGAGGTTGAGGGGAGGATGGATGCTGAGCAGTATGTGGACATTCTCAACCACCACTTGCTGCCTAGCATGGCAGAATCAGGAATTGATGAAGAAGATATCATTTTCCAACAGGATAATGATCCCAAGCATACATCCAGGAGAGCCAGAGAATGGTTTGAAGAACATAATATTCATCTCCTTGACTGGCCAGCACAGTCCCCTGATGTCAATGTCATTGAACACCTCTGGGGAATACTCAAAAAGAAGCTTATAGCCTATGAACACCCCCCTAAAGGAGTATGGGAGTTATGGGAGAGAGTGGTGGTAGAGTGGGGACAGATTACAGCAGAGGACTGTCAGAAGTTGATTGAAAGTATGCCTAGAAGGATAGAGGCAGTAATCAAGGCCAAGGGAGGCCACACAAAGTACTAGAATACCTGATTTCCTATGTAAAATATCTGAGTCAAAAAACTGTCCACATGAGTCATTGTTTTGCAAACCACATAGTGCCACCATATGACCACCAATTCCCACGGGTAAGGGCTCATTTTGAAGCCCTGATGTAGTACTCCCAGGCCATGGCAGGATGTCCTGGGAATACCTATCCATTCTTGTACAATGATGTAAACAGTCAAAATAGCGCAAACATGCAGACAGTTTTTTGAGCCACTGTATCATATCACAGCACACTGTCAGCTATTACAGATCCCACCACCAGAAGCTACCCATACAACAGTAGCTGTCTCTGGTAGAGGATCGCCAGCTTGCCATGACATGACAAGTAGATATCATATCACAGCACACTGTCAGCTATTACAGATCCAACCACCAGAAGCCACCCATGCAACAGTAGCTGTCTCTGGTAGAGGATCACCAGCTTGCCATGATATGACAAGCAGATATCATATTGCAGCACACTGTCAGCTATTACAGATCCCACCACTGGAAGCTACCTATGTAAAGCTAGATATATTAGGTAGATAATCAGCACCTTGTTATAGCAAGATAATCTTGTATCATAATATCATACCCTGGCACACAATCAGCAATTACAGATCCTGCCACTCCAAGCTGCCCCTATAACAGTAGCTGTCTTTGGTAGAAGATCAACAACTTGCTATGGCATGATAGCTGGATATCATACCCTGGCACCCTGTTAGCACTTACAGATCTTGCCATAGGAAGCTGCCTATGTAAAGTCAGATATATTGGGTAGATAACTGGCACCTTGCTACAGCATGATAATCTAGTATCATGTGCTGGCACACTGTCAGTGATTATATATTCTGCATTTGGAAGCTGCCAATGTAAGAGTAGATTAATTTGACAATAACACAACAATGTGCTAGTAGATCATAACTTGGTACAATAGGTCTGCCAATATTTTAGCATTGGGAGATCCCACCAATGTAGTCTACCTATCCATTCCTTCATTGTGTGATCTGCAATTGTGATATTTTTTTTTGATATTATATATTAAATAAAGCTAGCTACATCTTTGTCATACTTTGGTCGAATGCCTGTGGTATCAGCAAATCACTGGGTTCCTTAATGTCTCCTTATCCCAACTTATCTGCCTTAATTTGCATAATAAGAAGATTTAAGAAAGCTTGTTCACACTTAGAATAAGGAGAATAAGGAGGTCCAAATCTCCTTAAAGTCTCCTTAGAATAGGGAGGTTGTGATTCTCAAGATGGATATAGGGAACTGCATGGGTATACCCCCAGGTACCAGAGGTCATACCCACACCTGTACCTGTACCCACACCCATCAGGGGTTTTACTCATGGGTACCAGGGTACTATACATATATAACATTTCAATTAGCAACAAAACAAATAGATGTTAAAAAAATACACTACAAATCTCACAGACATTGTTACAAATGCATGTGAACATACATGGACAAGTACAAACATCATGTGTTGATGTCAACAGTCACTGCTACAAATATCCAATCAGCATGAATGTAAAACATATGTGAACAAGTGAAATGCCCACCTATAAGTTGCTTGAGTTGACAATGTTGATGACATGAGTTGTCACAAGGTGGTAGCATGTCATATCCCATATACAGGCCCCTATCAGTTACATCCCTCAGCCCCAGCTCAGTATACCATCCACATCAGGAAAAACCCCTTTGTCTATATAGATCTATATAGCTCTATATAGACTTCATAGATATTATAGATGATCATAGAATCTATTGGGAGGTACCTTTTATAAAGAGCTTTTTTGCTTCACTATAGACGACTTCTACTATAAAAGTCTATTATAGATTTGCTTTTTCCCTTCCTTTTCCCTTCCCTATGAGAGTACAATAGCTATAATAGCTATTAAAGTAAGGGTAACTATGCTTTACTTTTATTGCTCTTATTAGGGTAGCTGATTATACCCCACTAGTATACTAGCCATAAGCAAATCAGAAAATAGCGCACTAATAAAATCATATCTTCAAACAATAATAGAGGCTTTACTACTACAGAGCACTGTATGGAAGGCGTCTACTAGGATCAGGATGCTTCAGCAGTAGTATCAGCATCACCAGCCTCGGGCGCACTGCTACCCTCTGCAATCTCATTACCAGCACCAGTACTAGCACCAGTAGCTCCAACTCTGGCAATAGCTTCCTGTTCCATGCTCTCCCACTCCATAAGGTTGTCCTCAGCATCAGAATGACCTTGCAAAGCTAGAAGGTCATGACCAGACTCTTTGCTGTAAATTCACTTATTAGCATATTGGGGTTTTATTAACATGATGCTTACCAGGCTTTCAAATAGAGGTCCCTCTTAAATTGCTTGAGCCATGTTGGATAGTTTTTGTTCAGACCGTCAAGCTTCTTCATGAAGTGGGAGTAGCTAGTAGTAAAATGTTAGAAAGCTATACTTATGAAATTAAATACTTACTGGCTCTTAAATTGAGCATCAGTGAATTTTACCTGAGTATGAACACCATGTAACCAGGTATTCAGTGAGCATTCAATCTAAACAAAGAAAGGTTAGGATGTGAATTGATATTGAAAGACAACATACCACTGTGGCAATGAGAGCCAAAATACTATCAGGAACTTTCCTGAATTCGTCTGTGAATCTCCAAGCTTCGCCCCTAGCTCCAAACCACTGAGTGATAAATAAATCCTTGAAGAGCTGGTTGCAAAAAGGCGTCTTCCGGTCAAATGTCTTGTTCTAGTAGGAATCCATTAGAAGCACCTTTGCAAAATTCTATGAAGCTTATCAAACATACCGCAAGGTCCAATTTATCATAGAGAAAGGCGTCATTCTTGAGAATCCACTGAATGGTTTCTGACAATGCAGAGGGTGACATGTTGCCAGGAATGTTGTATGAGCTGGAAGTTTTATGGTGAGCTTTGGAAACCAACTCTCCTCTAAGCTGAGCGCAGGCTCCCCATACCAAAGTTCAATTTAGGTAGCAAGATAATAGAGGTAATGAGACACACACATAAGTGATCACTTGCTCCTTTGCATCATGATCAAGCTTCAGTTCTTCTATATGCTTCTCCAGAGCTTCAACATCTCCAACCACATCCACTAGGCAAGCCCAAACAATTTCATTGTTGGTGAGGGTTGAAGGGAATGCATTCACAGTAGCAACATGAATGCACAAAGCTCTATGGCCTAGCATCACAATTCTACTGACCTTCTGGGGAAAAGTGGAAAGGCTTCCCCTCCTAGATGAAGCGCCGATCTCTGATAAGGGAGTGGAGGAATGTGATGATTCAAAAGGGGAAGATTTGGAGGTTTTATGTTGACATTGAGTACAGGGGGGAGGTTGAGAATCGTCTTCACTGCCTTCAACCATTATCTAGAAGACAAAACGTCAGTAATCTTCATGCAAACTAACTTTCCCTTACCTTATCCATGGTATGAGACTTGCGAGTGCCCTGGACCATGTCCTCATCATCATATTCATCCTCATTGTCCCTATCCTCTTCATCCTCAGTCTCTGGCGTACAGTGAATGCACATTCTAGTAGGTGAATACAACACTTACCATGACCATTATGTCTTGCTTTTTTCCCCGTCTTAGCTTGCTTTTCCATATCATCTTGCATCAGTCTTCCTAGCTCTTCCTCTTCATCATCTAAGGTATCAGGGAGTTGACGTGCTCTTTTTTGAGAGAGAGCAATGCGACTATCGTCCAGGTCGTCCAGGTCATCCAGGTCATCATTGTCTTCTTGCTGCTCTTCATCCTCTGCAGCTAGCATATCTTGAGTGCACTTCCTGGAAGCTACAGATAAGTAAGCAGTTGAATTAGCATTGCAGATATAATGTGAGATATACAGATTACCTTGTTGTACAGTGTTGAGATGCTCCTGCGCACCCTTGGAATTGGCCTTGGACTTGGCCTTGGAGTTGCCATCTTTAGATTTGAGTTGGCTTTCTAGATGGGCTATCTTAGCGTTGAGTGCGGCATGGTTGTCCTGGCCCTCATCGCCCCCATCATCATTGCCCTCATCCTCGTGCAGTACTGCAGTCTTCTCACTCTTGCTGCCACCAGTAGGCCTGGGACATGGCGGAGCCTTGGCCTTAGCAGTGGGGGCACGATGAGATGCAGATGCTGCAGCAGGAGTAGATTTTCTGCCAGAGCGATGCTTCATCTTGAGCAAGGGAGGGTTGGTGAATCCACTGGAGGAAGTGTCAAAGATTTTGAACTGTATTTTATAGACCCTCACCTTGTACTAGCAGAGAAAGTCAGAAGCCATTCTACCCTCAGTGGTAAAAGTAAAGCAGGGCCTATGATGTTTGTGCTACTTAAAGTAGACATTAAGATGAGGATGGTTGCAGTATGTATTGAATTTTTTGAGTTGGCAACTAATAAGCGATTAGCTAAGATTATATCTGTACATATCTAGAATGACTCAAAGAACGCATTGTGCTCCCAACTGTTATGCTCACTTTCCCACTGATCCATGGCTTTGTCTGTGTGGAGAACTACAGATGCCCTTCTTCCTTGGTAGTGTAGATTAAAGTGAGTAATATTAGCAGAAGGAAATATGATAAAATCTCCTTGCAAGACCTCTACCACAAGACCAGTTTCCATCATGACCAGTTCACCACCTACAAATACTCCTATGGGAAGGACAAGGCAAAAGTGTTTGTCTTTACCATCTCTGTGTCCTTTGGTGGTGACGTTGAGGTTGAAGACAAGCAATAGGAAAGGTAGCACAGGAGAGTGATGGTTGCCTGGTATGATGTGTGTGCTAGCTTCAAGTAAATCATACTCCTTTGGCAGGAATTCATGTAGCTGGATAGTAAAGCTGTTAGTTGAGCTAAAAGATGTAACTATCCTACATATATTTTTTTGAATCCATTGAAAGAGGTCTCCAAATATCACCTTGACCAACTCATACAAGTCTTGATTAAGAGCTGTCTCAACTGAGACATAAGGCGTGAACTGTGAATGGTTTATTTGTATATCTCTCCTCCATCATGTAGGGATGTATATTAATTGGTGCTGTGTCGCCCTATCATGGCATTGTCAGCAAAATTGGATACTTCATTTGGTGTTGCTCACCCTGGTGGCATGCTGGTTGTACCAAGGGAAATGTATCACCTCAAAGGAATTATTGCTATCCTGGCTAGTATCCCTGTCCACCAATAGATTTTCATCCTCAAAAGCAAGTAATAACTGCTGCAGAAGGGAGTCTCTGATTGATGAAGGCATGGTACCACAAATGTATGCCATCAAAGTTCCATCATCATTATGCAGCTCAAGCTGATGGCTGCTGCAAAATGTCAGATAATTGGACTACGTTGATTCAGCTAACTCACCCTCTGATTAAGCTGTTAGGTATGTGTATGTATACATTTGATGGTGACTTGGTCCCATCCGCATAAAGACCCTCAAGCTTCAAATATTTAAAATCAGAACAGATCAATGGAGGAGTCAGTACTCACATATTGCACCAATTGATCCACATCATACATCTTCACCGCATGCTCTGCATATCCCCATTGCTCCTCTGTCCACACCAAGTCCACCTCTCTCTCTTGCAGAGTAGGCATCTTCCTATTTTTGGGGTCCAATGTATCGTACATAGTCAGGATAACAGTGGAAGATGTTGGACGTGGGCAGAGAGTGCTAGAGTTGGTAGAAGATAGAATAGGTAGGGGGGTACAAGAGGATATACATTGAGTTTCATCCGTGGTGGGGGGTGTTCCAATGTATGGCTGATTGAGAGAGCCAAGTGATATTAGACGTGATACTGAGCTAGAAGTGCCAATATCCCATGCTTCCCAGCATTGCGGTACCAGAGAAAAGTGGCTAGAAACAATGAATGAGCATGATTTCCCCTGGACATTTGTGACCAGCTCACTTGAAAATAATTGAATCAAAAAAGTGATCAGATGCTTCCAAATTGGTACAATTGATATCCCTGGGAAGCTTATGATGTGCCAGAAGAGAAGGCGAGAACATGGATCCCATGCTGAGAGGAAGATGTCCACAAAGGATATTCACCGTAGGTATGATCCTATCCAAAATGGTTCTACCAATGGCGGTATCTGTGGCAGGTATGTTGAGCAATGGTACAATAATTTTGAGAATAGTGCTTACTGGGGTCAGGCTGCCTCAGAGCGTTGCCTAATTGCCAAGATGAATCGCCTACCATTGAGCCCACCGTAGTCCTGAGCTCTAGGCCAGCGACCATCACTAAGATGTAGATAGTACCACCAGCTGCCAAAGCAGCAAACTTGCTGCCGGACTGGACCCAATCTTTGAAAGTTCTTGCCGACAAGTAGTTCAACTTCAGAGGAGTGATGTGCATCTTGTATATCTCTTCCACCATCATCATGGTGCCTACTCTCAAACTTACAAAATCATGAGGACTGGTAGACCAGAAAGGCATAGTAGGAAAGTGCATACCTCTGACACTTAGTCACCAACTGGATGAGACCAAGCATTCTCAAGAAGTTGACAGCCACATCCCACTGTGAAAGACTAGTGCAACGCGTGATCAGCTCTTCAAAAGATCCTTCCTGAAAACTCCCTTGATCACTCAAAGAATTTTTAATCTGCTGGGCCCACATTGCAGGATTGTAGCTCTTGGATTCTGAGTGTGCTGCACCTAGTTCACTGACTATAGCCTCCATTGATGCACTTCCCTTAATCCATGGGTTTGGCCTTCACTTCCAGCTACCTCGGTTCCTCCTGTTCAGGTGCCTTCCCCCTCTTGGACAGTCTGGATTGGGACATTATAGGCTCACTTCATGTAGTTGATTGCCAGCTGCCTGCTTGTTACTGTGTTCTAAACTGTGGCATAAAGCTGATGCCTGATGTTCTGATAGGCCTGTGTGAGCCAATGGCATCTCTGAATAGGAATCAGAAGGTGTAGGAGGTGGGGTTGGAAGAGGGGTTGGAAGAAAAGAAGAACTGGGAAGGACTTCCTCTTGTTGGTGAGAAAGTAAGATCTGAATCCCAGCTGCATGTGATAAAGTTCTGGTCAGTGCAGAACACAAGTAGTTTACCTCTTCAGGAGCATCAGGTAAATTCTGTAAGAAGGCGATTGTTTTTGAAACTTGTTCTGCAGTTAAACTTATCTGCTCCTGCTCCATGGCTTGTTGACTGTGGACAGTGTGGGAATTTGTGCAGCGACCTGCACAAATTCCCACCCACCGGTTAAAGCATGTGCAAGGGCATTGCTTCAAAACTGGGCTTGATGGGGAAAAGGTATTTCCGGTGTCGATCTTTGTTGCTGGTCAGTTGTAAACCACAACAAAACAACAAACCTAGCAATGCTACTGCTCAGTGGTTCTTATACTGAGAAGCACTGGGTACAGTAGTTGTTCAGTTGGGTGGCCTGACCCTTGGTAGTGCACCACACACTTTGAGTGTGAGGGGTTTAGGTTGGAGAATAGTAGATGAGCACAACTAAGTCTGGGATGACCTAGCTGTGTTGGAGGACAAAGAAAGAATAAGCAGAGATCAAGATGGACTGGACTGAATGAATAGCAGTGGGACAGTGTTCCAGGTGAACAAGGTCCAAGAAGACATGGAAGGAGGAAAAATGCGAAGCCAACTGAGGCTTCAGAGAGAACTGGACATGAAATGGTGAACTGGATGAGTTGATTGCTCTGTAGCTAAAGTACAGGGGTTTATATAGAGTAGAGTGTCTGCATACGTCTGTGTATGCAAAGTAATGCTCCAGGTAATGAGTAGGGCAATGAAGAGGGCAATGAAAGGGGGGAATGGAATGAATGTGCTGCGCTTCAGGGGTAATGACTGAGCAATTTCGAAAAATAGAACAAATCCTATGCAGAATGAGTCATAAGATGGAGAATGAATCATAAGGACAAAGAATGAGTCAGAGAATGAAAAAGCGATGATAAAGCAGGGCTGTGACCATTACAAACCATGACTCATGACCTGAGTCATCATGACCAATTGCTATGCAAGCATGACAAAGTGCTGTGTGGTGATGATGCAAGAGCTGTGACGCAGCAATGACGCAGCATATGGGCAGTGGAGAATGGAATGAAGAGATGATGCTATGATGCCATGATGGTGTGATGATCCGAATGCTCTGCTGCAGAGATGCCATGTGGTTGTTGGTGCAGAATGTCGACATGCAGGGATCATGGGATATATACAGTCTGTGAGACGCTTCCCCAACATGATAAAGGGATTGGTCATCTGCATAGGGACTTGGTTGTTTGCAATCTCTGGTGAGCATTAGGATGGAATGGCATAGTGTCCACAGTGATCATGGAGGTGAGGTGTGAGTGGATAATGGTTTGGATGGTTCGACGAATATAAGCCGCTGAAGAGGATTGGAAATGGTAGGGTGATGAGGACAGGATGAATAAAGACGCGGTTTTCGACGTATTGGTGCAATTTGGCATGGTCTGGCTGATGCTGAGGTTGTCTGAGAGTGTAGTGGGTGAAGATGGGAGAGCGTTGGAAGTGTGTGAATGGGGGAAAGGTGAATGAACCTCGTTGAATGCAAAATGCCGTAAAAATGTGGGATGCTGTAATACTGTTGAAAATCGCTTGAAAATCGAAAAATTAAGGGAAAGGAAGGGAAACAAATGAAATGGTGCATAAGGAATGTTATGGGAAATGAAGATAAAAATAAAATAAAACCATGTTCTTGCTACCAAACATGTTTGGTGCATGACAACGGCTGTCAATAATACTACTCAATCGCTCAGAGGTATGTTGTTTTTAAGTATTGCAACATAGCCTAAAACTTACATGCATCTACCAAGCTACAACTTGAACATGGCATCTCTATGCAGAGCTCTTCAGCAGACTATTAATGATCTGGAACACACTTGTCCTGCTTGTGGAAGATCAGACTTCAAGACCCCCAAAGGCATCCTGAGTCATATGTCGCAGGCTAAGGGTTGCCAGTGGTATCACAAGGGCAAGTTACAGGACCTCAGAATTCATGAAGATGCTAATGAGGACATGGAGTTAGAGCCTTTTGTAGGGGAGGAGCAGAATGCTGATGAAGAAAATGGAGGCGACCAGTGGGACCCCCAGGAATTTATGGAGGGATTTTCTAGGAGAAGAAGGCGGGGTATTAGACAGGCAGGGAGATGTTGTGATGCAGGAAGTTGAGGAAATGGGTTCCATGAACAAGTATGCTCCCTTCACCTCAGAGATCGACTGGCGTGTTGCTCAGTGGGCTGTTGTTGATGGTGTTGGACATAACTCTCTAGATCGTCTTTTAGCCATTCCTGGGGTGAGAGCGGTGCTTTCCCGATTTATGTGGTGTTTAATCTGCATCTTGTACTTGCATATGCTAGGTTGTTGAAAAACTTGGAATATCATTTCACAACACCAGAGCAATACATCAGACTGTCGATAGTATTCCTGCTCACACCAAATGGAAGACTCAATACCTTTCCTTTCCTGATGCTCCAGATGACAAGCATTTTATTCAGTACCATGATCCACTCAAGGCTATCAAAACATTACTGGGGAATCTGGCTCACAATGATCACACAGTATACAAGCCCTGCAAGATATTCTCTGATCATTCCAGGACCAATCGGATATACAACAAGATGTGGTCAGGTAAATGGTGACACTCTGTTCAGGTAAGTCACCTAGCTACTCTAACGTTACAATTTTGCTAATGGGCCTTAATAAAAGGCACTACTACCAGAGGGAGCGACCTTGGCCCCAGTCATAATAGCTACTGATAAGACACAACTCATGCAGTTCTCTGGGAGCAAGTCCACATATCCAGGTATATCTAATGTTGGGCAATATATCCAAGGCCATACGACGAAAACCGTCAGAGCAGGCATGGGTCCTCATAGGCTACCTTTCTGTCGACAAGATATTGGCCTCTTCACCTCATGCAGAAAGAGAAATCATCCAGAATACAGAGACTCTTCCACAACTCAATGAGGATCATACTAGAGCCGTTGAAGGAAGCTGGAAAGAAGGGCATGGAAGTGACTGGGGGTGACTGGAAAGGTTAGAAAGGTGCATCCAGTTTTAGCTTGCTATGTCACCTAATTATCCAGAGCAGTGTTTGGTGACTTGCGCCAAGTATGGCACCTGTCCTAAATGCCATCGATCTGCAGATGATCTGAACCTCAAGACTCCTGGGGAGAGATGCACACAAACCTGGACCCTTGGCATTATAGAAGATGCAAAGGCCTCATTATCTTCCCTACACCAGTTTCATTCCAAGTGTCAAGCCTCTGACGTTTCAGGAATGGTTCAGCACCCTTTCTGGAAGGGATACCCATACACCAATATCCACCTAGCCATTGTGCCAGACATCCTTCACCAGCTGTACCAAGGCGTATTCAAACATTTGATTTCCTGGTGCGATCACCTGTTCCATCCCTCAGAGCTTTATGCATGCATTAGAGCTCTTCCTCCATGCTATGGCATATGACACTTTCAAAATGGTTGGTTGACTCTTTCCCAGATATCTGGCAAGGAGCGTAAAGATATGACCTGTATTCTCTTGGGATGTCTTATTGGGAAGGTGCCGCTCAAAGTACTGGTGGTATATCATTCTCTCCTGGATTTTATTTATATAGCTCAGTATCCCAGTCATGATGACATCACTCTTGGCTATCTTCAAGACACCCTTGACACTTTCCACAAACATAAAGATATCCCTGATATGTCTTGGTATACATGACCATCTCAACATACCCAAAATCCATTCTATGGTCCATTATGTCGAGTCAATACAATACAGAGGCATTTGAACATTTACATATTGACTTGGCCAAGGATGCTTGGAGGGCCACTAACAAGAGAGATGAACGTCCCCAGATGGTAGCTTGGCTTATCAGACAGGAGAAGATAGCACTATTCCACCAATATTTGGAGAGGCAGGAGAGAGAAGAACAAGAATTGGAATCTGATTTGCGACCTTCCTCTCAGACTATTTCTCTAACCAAATACCCTTCCCGCCAAGGGCAAACCTTACAAGATATTATGCACACTCATCATTGTCCAGGTATACTCCAAAATGTTGCATAATGCGATTATGGTACTCACCTATTATTGTCTAGGCTTAGTTGATGATCTCAAGGTGTTTCTCAACAAATGCCAATCCAGAGCTGGCAGCACTCTCTTGAGTAGAAGGGAGCTTGAGTTTAGTAATATACCCTTCTACAAGTTGGATGTATTTCATGCCTTCAAGTTTGCACTTGAAGAACTAGGAGATGACACAAAGATAGTATGAAGCAGGAAAAGAATTGGGTACAAGCAAGACCATCTTCTGCAAGACTGGAGGAGCGTTTTGATACTGTGATAATTATGAGGTCTGACCAGTGTGAGTCTACAGGTGTTGAAGGTACATTTTTGTATTCATGATTTAGCTTTAATATCTTACTATGCTTCTGCAGGAACTCGTGTGGCTCGCCTGCGTCTCATATTCAAACTACCCAATACAGTGTATGGAGCTATAGATGCTCCTACATATTGGCCCAAAGAACCTTTAGCTTATGTGGAGTGGTACGCTCCTCTTGCTCATTCTGTCGATGAAGATCACAAGATGTACCAAGTGAAAAAGGCAGCTGTCAGGAGAGGAGGGTCTCCTCCTGGTGAAATTGTATTCCTTAGTTCCATATGCCAGAGTTGTCAGCTGATTCCTTGCTTTGGATCTGCAAAAGTTCCTATAGCATGGACTTCAGAGACAGTATTAGATTGTTGTAGTAAATTTTGGTTGAATAATTGGTCTAGTAAATATGTGTATCAATCCATATGGTAGTTTTCAACACTATATTACACTATATTATTTGACTTGCTACTATGATAGCTTTCATAGATCTCTTTGGCAAATTGTCGATCAAAATAGATCTACGATTATTAGAAAAGTGACATAAAGTCAGGGTTCTCCCATATAGCTCTATATAGCCAAAGTGATTTTCCTGATGTTTTGAGTTTTGAGTTTGGAGTCTCAAGTCTTGAGTTTCAGGTTTTGGCACTCAGCACTTGGTGATTTGAGACTCAAGACTCAACTCATAAAAATGTATATCATCTCAAATTTGTATTTTCTTAACTCGAGACTCAGAACTCATAAAAATGTATCAGTTTTGAGTTTTGAGTTTCGGGCTTTGGCACTCAGCACTCAGTACTCAGCACTTGGCACTTGGTGATTCGAGACTCAAGACTTGAAACTCTTAAAAATGTATATCATCTTAAATTTGTATTTTCTTCACTCAAGACTTGAAACTCATAAAAATGTATGAGTTTCGAGTTTCAGGCTTCAGGCTCCAGCACTCGGAACTCAGCACTCAGCACTCGGTACTTGGCACTCAGTGATTCAAGACTCAAGACTCAAAACTTGTAAAAATGTATATCATCTGAAATTTGTATTTTCTTCACTCAAGACTTGAGACTCATAAAAATGTATGAGTTTCAAGTTTTGGGCTTCAGCACTCAGAACTCAGTGATTCGAGACTCAAGACTCAAAACTTGTAAAAATGTACATCATCTGAAATTTGTATTTTCTTAACTCAAAACTCAAAACTTGTAAAGATGTATGAGTTTTGAGTTTTGAGTTTTCAGCTTCAGCACTTGGCACTTGGTGATTTGAGACTCGAGACTCAAAACTCAATGTATATCATCTTAAATTTGTATTTTCTTAACTCGAGACTTGAAACTCATAAAAATGTATGAGTTTTGAGTTTCAAGCTTCAGCACTTGGTACTTAGTACTTGGTGATTTGAGACTCGAGTATGATGGACTGTGGTGGACAAAAATGTAACATGAAATTCCCAACTCAACTTGCTCATGTGCCATGCAACTCAACTTGAACTCGGCAACTCAGTGAGTCAACTCATCCACATGTCAACAACTTGATGACACCTCAACTCAACCATGTGGTAACTCACACCTGCTGATGGGTAGGAGTCTGGTGGTAACTCAAATTGCTCATAACTCAGTACTCAGTACTCAGTTTGCACGCTACTCAATGAGTCAACTTGCCAATGCCAAACTCTCTTTGCATGCAATCCAGATTCACACAGCGTGCGCTAGTCGGCCGATTCGCCCCGGGAGTGGCACTATCTACCCTCGATGCAGGTTCCATTGTGTGTTTTAGGTGCATGTACATATAGCTGTTACAAATCATAGTACTAAGGGTAGCATTTATGCTAACAGAAACAGCGACTAGGTTCCCGTCTGTTGCGTCACGTGACCATTGGGAGCCCCTGTGTATAGTTATAACCATACCCTGTACATGTATATATGGTTGTGTTTGTACCTGTTTTTTCCATGAATTCACTGATTCCCCTTCTCATGCACTGTAGCTTATATTGTGTGACCTCGATGTGGGAAACAACTCCGCAGTAGGCGGATATAATGTTAGGTCAAATGCTATACCTGCTGCTTCACTTGCAAGGCAAGAACGTTCGACCCTAAAGGGGTCTGCTACTGAGATAAGTCTGATAGTTAGTTTCTAAGGTCGTGGAAAGGTAAAGGAACTAGTCCGAAGGTATGCGGACCAAGTCCGGAGGTCAAAATGTTGGGTCCGAAGGTACACTACCAAGTCCGAGGCGCGGGAAAGCGGGTCCGAAGCTTCGGGTCGTCGGGTTACGGATAATAGCAAGGGAATGGGTTCGGAAAGCGTCGGACTATGTCCGGAAACAAGGGAAAGTCAGGGGAAACGAATGGCAAGGGTTTCGGGTGTGAAGCGGGTGCGGAACGGGTGATAACCAGGTATATTCAGCCAGGTAACAGGTAATGACAGGTATGTGACCAAGTAGATGGGAAGTCCCACCTACAGTAAAGTAAAGAGTGCTTGGTCGTACTACCAGTCCTATATAACTAGCTACGTGGAAATCCGGAATATAGAAAATAGGAAAACATCAGGTCCGGAGGTATGTAAACTGACATGAGGCACTGCGGACTTGTGGGAACACAGGTAATAATGCTGCCTACTGCATCAGTCATGGGAAACGAGCTACTACACACCTGTGGGGTTGGACGGAACGGACAGGACATAGGACGGATGGGTTTCCAAAGGTATGCGAGCGGGTCCGGTGCATCTCCGGCGGGTCCGAGGCTCGGAGAGCACGGGAAAGCGTCGGGTTTGAGTGGGTTTCATCAGAGATGACTGGGAGTGACTGTACTGATGTCCGGACAACTGGGCTTTCGACGTACTCCGTAAAATAGGCCTCTGCAGGGCTGCAGTGAGAATGTTTCCTACATCGACTCCTGCTATACAATCTGAGGGCTGCCAATATGCCCTCAACCTTGACTGCCATGGAGGATTACCTGGCATTCGAACACCTTCCCCTCCCGCTGCAAAGCACCATACTTGCATTCAACCAACTCAAAGATGATGTTCGTGTTGCCTTACTAATGCAGCTCAGGGATGCAGCATGACTCCAACTGCATGTTGAAGCATGTGAACAATTAAAACATGACATTAATTTAGTGAGCTGCACTGCATTTTGGAATGGAGCTCACACTGATGGATTTCAGCATTGTGCTTTAGTCCCTGAACCCACTTACACCACCATGAATGACAGCTTGAATGCCATGATCACAGACCTCCATGAAGGCAAAGATTGGTCAGCAGATGAACCTGACATGGCGCCCATTGAGGTCATGTCAACTGTTCATACACGTCAACATGGATGTCCTTGAATTGAGATTGACCCAGATGTTCTGGCAACTGCCCTTCAATTTGCAGGACCCACAAGGCTTGGTGCTCTTTTGGGTGTGGCTCCATGCACAGTATGACGGAGAGCATTAGAACATGAAATTGTCCAACCTGGGAATCCAGTTTATGTCGAGTTCACTGACAATGAAGGCGAGACACTTTGATATTATACATCATCCACTGCAGCACAGTCCTCACTCCCTGATGATGAGCTTGAGGCTATCATGTTGCAGATTCTCACTCAGTATCCTTGCTTTGGACGTCGCATAATAGATGGCCAGTTATGCCACATGGGGATCATAGTGCCCCGTTCTTGCATCCAAGCATTGTACTCTTGTGTTCATGGCCCACCTGTCACTGCCTTTGGTGTACATTGTATCACCTGCCAAGTTTACAATGTAAAAGGGTATAACTCATTGACACACCATGATGGCCAGCATGGTGTATTAACTTTTTTTTAGTATGATGCACATGGGACTGTTTTAACAATTTTGTAGGTCTGATTTGGTGGAAGATTGTTGTGCATGGTTTCATTGATGGATATTCTCGATATATCACTGGCATCCGACCACATAATAATAATCAAGCAGTCACTGTGATGAATCTATTTCAAGAGATTGTTCAAGTTCACAGTCTACCAAGTCACGTGCGAGGAGATCATGGAGTAGAGAATGTTGATGTTGCAAGATTCATGGATGAAACACAAGGGCACGAAAGGGGTTCTGTTACACACGTTGTTACATGTGGCAACAGTAAACTCGGTTTTGGTATCTACAATAAAGGTCTCTGATGAGAGAGGACCTCTAAGGTGTTCCGCCAGACAGTCAGTCTGGACTTAATGAACTTGTCTACTATGTCTGCCCACTAAGGCCTTATAACATGGACAGTAGCTGCGAGCACGTGGAGTGTGCAGCTACAGGTTAAGTCTCAAAGGACTTCATTCAGAGATAGCTAGACGATGTGTCTAGCTAAGAGGAAGTGGCTTTGCAACTTAGATTCACTAAGACAAGTACAAGTTGGTTCTAACCGTTAAGGTTGATCACCAAGTAGATTTAAGTTAGAGAAACTACATCTGTAAGTAGGTCAACTACTTGTAGTGAACAGGTATTGTAGTTCAGGCTGAGACTGAACTATAGAGGTGAAGGGTAAGTACTAAAGAGGTAAATGAGTCACATATGAGTCAGAGATAAGAATAGACATGAGTCATAGAGATTGTAGATCAGGGTTAAGGGGTTCATCAAAGGGTTCAGTCAAGAAAGGTAATCGTCCAAAAGGGGAACGCAAGGGTGAAGGGTGAATTGTAACAGTACCGGAGAGCCGGTAGTCAATCGGGGAAGTCCACAGGGTTTGCCGGATAGTGGCAGTGACCTCTGATAGCACATGTGTGCTTGGATCTAAGTGTAGCCGGTACATGCAGTGTTTATCGATGGAAAATGAATAGGGGCTGATGTTACTTGTAACAGGTTCATATATTTGGGGCAGGTACTATGGTCAGTGTTCTCTAAATGAATTCAAATACTAAATTATCCAACAGGAGCGTACACAACATATGTATTGAAAGATTATGGGTCAACTTCACACAGGGCATTGGTTCAAAGTGGAAGAATTTCTTTCAAGACCTTGAGGCTACCAGTGGGTTGGATGCTGATAATATTCATCACATCTGGTTGCTTTACTTTCTGTTTCTCGAGATGCTGAACCAAGAGGTTCATGGCTGGGCTGAGGCATGGAATAGTCACTGAATGAGCACCCCTGAGCATGGCATGGCCAGTCCCCACGAAATGTGCTTCTTTAGTATGCTACAACACGGTGCATGTGGATTCCAAGACAGTGCTACATTTCAACCACCAGAGGAAATTCTTCCAGACAATGAGGCCATTGCTGAGTATGGTATCGACTGGAACGACATCGAAAACCATCACATTCATGGACATCACCATACAGCAAACCAACTCACACACGACCCTCTCGAAAACAATCCATTTGTTGCATACACGCCAGAGACTCTCAACAACGTTCAGGTTGACAAGCCAAATTGCCCACTTACACAAGAACAGCTCATGTATCTTCAGGAGGTTGCAGCCCAGTTTGTAGATGATGGAACAAATCTTGCGAGGCAGCATATTTGGGAGAATGCACTAGCATTATGCATTCAACTACTAACTACATAGATGTTGATATGTAAAGTCATGCAGGGATAATTCGTGATGGTTAGGGTTCCTCACGATCAACTCAGACAGCTTTCTCACCATGTAGGCTCCTTTGAACTATAGGTTCAAGTCAGGTCTCGGGAGGAATGTTGTGCACATCACCTGGAAAACCTGGAAAATGAGAAGTCAGCATGACGAGACCATCTACATGACTAGGCAAGAACGCTCACCTGGTTTTTTCTCTGCTGAAATTTGGTAGTCCTGACTCCCGGTAGAACCATCAGAAGCTTGGTATTGTCTTCTAGTAGTTAGCAAAATAGTTCAACTGCCATGACCAGGCTGCAAACATTTACCAGGATGAGAATCCAGTTTGCACAAACTGGCTTGATGTTGAGCGAGGAACTACCAGGAATCCTTGAGCGCTGGTACCGTCCACCAAGAAACCAACACAAAGGCTGAAGACCTATGGGTGCATGTCAGAACCTGCAAAAATTTGCCGTTAAATGTGTGGCAGACTTACTGGAGTACAAGTTGAAGGATTGATGTGCATGGCTGCATGTACCTCTGCGAGGACAGCTGGTGGAAGGGTTGCAGAGGTGACGAGGACAGGGATGTGGCTTGGTACAAATGCTTGTAAGGTCCCCAGCTTCACATACTCCTCATGGAATTTCTCACCCCACTGAGAGATGCAGTGCGCTTCATCGATCACAATGGCAGCTATGTGACCAGCGAAGCTTGGGGAACTAATCAATCCCCTGAACTTGTCATGATTCAAACACATCTCAGGTGAGGTGATGATCACCTGATGCTTTCACAGTTTGAGTTGCTAATTTCAAGTTAGGGCAGTCAAAGCAATAAGTCATGATACCATACTTGATGTAGATGTTTGGGGGTTTCTTTCTTTGGCCTGAGGAGAAGCTTTTTCAACATATCATGTTTTTAAACCAAACAACACTAGCCTTTGATGAAACCGACAGGGGAACCCTCAAGGAATCGTATTTCACTCCATATATTATTCCCACCATCCCACATGTACCTTGGGAATACAAGAATATTCCGATCCCACCAGGGATACGTCAGAAAGTGATTGAACTACTCAAGTCCAAAATTAACACAGGAGTATACGAACCGAGCCAATCTGCTTATCGCTCACGTTGGTTTTGTGTACTCAAGAAAAATGGGAAACTCCGACTAGTTCATGACCTCCAACCATTAAACAAAATTTCTATCCGAGATGCTGGCCTCATTCCGATAGTCGATGATTTTGTAGAATCATTTGCTGGAGCTCAGTGTTATACCATGTTTTATTTATTCTGGGGATTTGATGCACATAAAATGCACCCAGATAGCCGAGATTTGACAGCCTTCATAACTCCATTAGGATTGCTACGTTTAACATCATTACCTATGGGATATACAAATGCACCTGCAGAATTTCAGAAATGCACGAGCTTTGTACTGCAAGATGAAATCCCACACGTAGCCAATGTTTTTATTGATGATCTTCCCATCAAAGGACCAAAGACCATCTACCCTAACGATGAAGGAAATCCCATGGTCTTGAAAGAAAATCCAGGGATTAGACAATTTATTTGGGAACATGCAAATGATGTTCACCGAGTAATGCACCACATAAAAGATGCTGGTGCGACATTTTCCACCACCAAAATTCAGTTATGTCTTCCGAGTGTCCTTATTGTTGGACAAAGATGTACACCGGTGTAGGAAACATTCTCACTGCAGCCCTGCAGAGCCACATATTACGGAGTATGTCGAAAGCCCAGTTGTCCAGACATCAGTACAGTCACTCCCAGTCATCTCCGACGAAACCCACTCAAACCCGACGCTTTCCTGCGCTCTCTGAGCCTCGGACCCACCGGACTACCATCGGAGATGCACTGGACCCACTCGCATACCTTCGGAAACCCGTCTGTCCTATGTCCTGTCCGTTCCGTCCAACCCCACTGGTGCGTAGTAGCTTATTTCCCATGGCTGATGCAGTAGGCAGCGTTATTACCTGTGTTCCCACAAGTCCACAGTGCCTCATGTCAGTTTACATACCTTCGGACCTGATGTTTTCCTGTTTTTGATATTCCGGATTTCTACATAGTTAGTTATATAGGACTGGTAGTATGACCAAGCACTCTTTACTTTACTGTAGGTGGGACTTCCCATCTACTTGGTCACATACCTGTCCTTACCTGTTACCTGGCTGAATATACCTGGTTATCACCCGTTCCGCACCCGCTTTGGACCCGCAACCCTTGTCATTTGTTTTCCCTGACTTTCCCTTGTTTCCGGACATAGTCTGACGCTTTCCGAACCTGTTCCCTTGCTATTAACCATAACCCGACGACCCGAAGCTCTGGACCCGCTTTCCCGCGCCTCGGACTTGGTAGTATATCTTCGGACCCGACAT
>JABBWA010000617.1:0-22853 GCA_016628065.1 Suillus lakei | reverse complement strand
CGGCTTGGACATTGATAATCTAACGATCTTGCCTGGTTCCCATCGCGCACCACTTGCAACGTCCACTGTGGTAATTGTGAGCCTACGCCCTTTGAATCAAATATCAACACTAACGAGCATTTGGGTATCCTGGCTCTTGAACTTGGCGTTGCCGCGACCGATGATAGGGGTACCTGCTGCGACACCTCCACTTTGCAAGTCAAACAACTGATTGCTCTTGAAATTGGCACTGGCGATCTTGTAAGTGCCGGGAAGTGGGATAGACATGATGAGATGAGCTGCGAGTTTGCGACTTGGAGTAAATGAGGTTGGTTTAATGAAGGTCACCATCAAAGTAGATGGGCTTTATATACTTTTCAGAGGATTGCCTCGGGGGGTAGCCTCCCCTAGGCAGGCCTTAGTCGAATGAAGACCTTCCTTCTCTACCAAGTCTAAAGGGTGTCGCTCAGTATTATCACGACATTTGAGGAAGTTCCAGGATACGTTTGTCTTGACGTGTGGTGATTGGGCACAGATCAACCGTGATCCAGAAAATCCGGGACCAGCCCATTCGACGAGCAAAAGTCTTTGACAGTGACATATAACGTGTCCCTCCGAGAACGGGGCGACTTATTTGCTATGCGGCTAGCCAAGAGAGATCTGCAGTTGGAGATTCCAAAGTGGTGAAAATGAAACCAAGTAGTCCCCATGGAGTCAGAGCGCAGATCTTACCGTGATTGGCAGAAAATCCGGGATGCCATCTGATGGGCCCGTGAAATGCATTAAACCAGACATCGAGAAGTGTAAAGGATGCAGAGCGCACGAATGTTGGTAACGTTGAAAACTTGAAATCCGCGATTCTTACGAAGTGGCAGTCGCGTTCCTGACATTCAATAGGGCACGATAAAGTCATTTGACTTCTCGGAGTTTGAGGCAACGGAGAGCAGGAGTCGTGCCCTAGAACGTTTACTTATAGTGCGTCGTGTCGGATCGCAGCCTGTCGTAGTACTCATGCAAGGAACGCGGTTCCTAATAGGTCCTGCCAGCAGCAGGACACGTTCTGTGACAGCGCCCGCACATACTGAGTTGGGCTTGTGGTTTGAAGGAAAATGACTGATACTCTGCGCACGTGATCTCATCGACCAGCCCTTGATTTCACTTTACGTATCCCCCAGGTCGTTCAAAATGGATCCACACCTCTGCTCATGGGCAGCGACGTCGCAAGTGTTGGCAGACACTCCACCTCAATACCAACATGTGGTATTAATTATTGCGCTGCGTTAACCTTCGTAGAAATTTCTACATAAATGAGGTACATGGTGTTTGAGTAGGTATGTATGCGATATCAATCCACAGTAGCAATAGGGATATAGATGCATTGTTGACGTGATGGAAATGGTATGATGATTCATGAAGTCTTGAAGGATTAGAAATAAAACAGCCAAAAGCCCAAATAACGATGCGATGAAACATGGTGTGTAAAAATGCGGGGATAAGAGTTACCGGTCGCCCCTACGCTCATCAACGACGACCTCCACCCATCTAAGCAGGGTGTCCTGGAGCATGGTGTCCCACCCCTCGTCCTTGCGCGCAACGAGGCGGGGATCGAAGATGATCGGGGGTTCTGTAGTGGGGAACCGTATCTTCGAGGGAGAGTTTGCTGGCGTACTTTGTGAGGGTTTGAGTTGGTGATCTGTCCGGCCGGGTGCGGAGGGTACGACCATTGGCAGGAGGTATCGAATTTTTAGTGCGCTAGATAGATGAGGCTGATGTCAAGAGACGCAACCGAAAAGAAGGGAACGATGACGTACGCGCCCACAATCGAAGGTTATCCGTTCGTCTGAACGTCCAGCCAGTCTTACTCTTTTCTTTCTCGTCTTCCGCAGCCTCTAGCGCCACATGTCATGGATGGAATCGGGCGAAATAAAACCCCAGGGTTTACGTGACCACCGGACGCCGGTGTTGTATGCTATGCACAGAAACTGGCCGGACGAAAGCGCGAGAAGAAATTCGTTCTATCTGTCGCAGGCGGTAGTAACGAGCAGAGGTATTCCGGAAGCAGGGCGTGGATGAGGGCATGCGCCCGGCCTGCAGGAACTCGATTAGGTTTGGGAGAATCAAGTAATTGAAGGACCAACCCAACGGGTGTTCAGCAAAGGATCCACGCATCGCCCACTCAGGCAAATCCTCTTCATCCACACTTTCCTCCTCCGAAAGGGCTGTCATTTCCTCGTTCTCTTCCATCATGGTAAGTCTCTGCATCGAATCTAGCAACCCAGACGATACCACCCGCCGAGACGATGGAGGCGAGGATGGAGACCGGAAAGGATCCGCGTCCCCCGCGCTAACACGCCTGTTCTTTGCCCGGCCCTCTCTCTCTCTCTTCGCAACCCTCTCGTGTTCTCGTTCCCAGCCTCTTTTACCCTCCTTGACCTCTCCGAATAAAACATCATCAACCACGTCCACATACCGCCGCACGACTTCCTCCTCTTTTGCCAAGTCGGCCAGCGTCATGTCCTGTTTGTATAGCCAGCCCCCGCCCAGCACTAATCGGTCGTCCCAGTGATCTCTCTTTTCTCCTTCCTCCTGGCTCATGATTGAGTCGTAATAGTCATCCTCCCACACCGGCACGGATTCGTGTCGACCTTGTACGTGCACGAAAGAAATCGACGTGTCCGGATCTATAGAAAGGTCGTGATCGTGATCATGAGACGAGTCTGATAGAGGAGCGGGTGATGCCACTCGCGAAAGTGATGTAGCACTGTGATCAGGAACGGAACCGTGGTCGCTTTGCACGTCATAAGCATCGTCAGAAAGAGGTATGCGTGAGCGCTCTTCGAGTTCGCGAAGAACAGCTAAAACTTCCAACGCAGACTTGCGGATGAGTGACAGGGGATCTGCCTGGGCTTTCTGGTGCGGCGCATTTCGTTTCGGTTGGGGTGAACTTGCCGCAACCTTGTTGCGGTATTGACTGCGGAGAGTTCCAGCGGAATCGTCTGGTAATGCAATCACGTAGTTGCGCACTGAACGATGGCGCGTGTCGTGATCTTGAGCAATTGAGAATATCCAGGCGGTCTCGGGGAGTATCGGACGCGTGCGGGCTAGAGATCAGGATCGCACCTCGAATTGTCGTTTTTACTACTTGACAAGCCCCACGCGTCTGCAACAGCCATGAGGTCTTCTACGACGCCTGGAGAGAACGCTTCAGATCCGTTTCATAAGTCTTCACAAACGGGAGGAAAGCCGCTGCTGTATCTGTGGAATTGCTGGTGATGGAGCAACTCGAACTCCAATGACTGCCCAATGATGCTTTAGCGGATTTGGCTGCAGAGATTCCACCGAGAGCTGGCGAGTTGACCGCTGAACTTCTTAGACTGCTTGACATGGTATGAGCAGAAAGTCGACGAGAGAGAAGAAAGAACACGCACTTGAGCTTGGCAACGATGCCTTCTTTGTGAAATAGTGCTGAAGATGCTCTATGCTTCCAAGCGTCATGACGCTCTGACGTTTTGCCGCGCTTCTGCTGTGGCTTGACTGGTTTGTTGGCAGAATTCATGTTAGGGTAGAAGCGGTCGAACGACGTGCTTTCAAGTTCTTGACTGCTGCTTCTGCATGACTTGGAGAGTCTGGAGAAGCTGAGCCAGTGTAATCTGGTGTCAGGGCTGGTGGTGTCAAGGAAGGAAAAGAAGCCATGTCGACAAGAACAAACCGGAACGACTGACTGACCGACCGTCCAGACTCCAATGCAAGGCAAGCAGAGCTTCAAGCAACCAACGCCCATGCTGCCATAAAGGAAAGTGTTTAAGAATGAATCATGGGGGGTTGATTTTATGGGGGTCGAATCGTGAGTGTCATAACTTGAAGCGCTGCTCCTACAATGATGAGCATACATGGCCCATGCAAAAGACAAGTACTACTGGGCTCAATTAAGGGCTGCTCTCACTGCAGGTCAATGGTCGTCTCCTTCGCCAGGAAAAGCTCCAAATGGCTCACCGTTATCTTGGTTTCATGTCCTACGCAAGTTCAACAAGCACTGTAAAGGTTTCCAAGACGTCGCAGAGGTCGCATCACAAACTCAAGCCCTATTTTTACTGCTCGGAGCAGACACGGAGGACGTGGATCAGCTCGGTTTAGAAGATGATAATGAGCTCGTTCTTGGCGACGAGTGTCTCTTACCACTGGAACGGATAGAGGAGCTCGGAGCGGGTATGAAACATTAAGGAGTCTGGACAGCAAGAATTTCGATGTAATTCACCCTTCCTCCGTATTCCATGCAATACTGAAGATGGTTATATAGTCCCTTCACTCGCACTGGCGTTCTAACGTCGTATGCCCTCGGCCCAGTTCCCGGATGCCTTTCCTACTTTTCCCAAGTACCGAAGCTACTCGAGGCGCAAAGTCATATACCTCCATCTTTCACCCACTCGTTCAGATAATTCCGCACTTCAAGTGCCTGGATCAATTTGCCGACCACCTCATCTTCATGGACCGGCAGTTTTATTTCCGCTGACGCTCTGGTTCGACACTGACATCAGATGGGAGAGCTTTGGACAATCATTGAAATCCATAAGGAGCACATGTTTTACAAGGATGCCATTCAGCATTTACGGTCTCCGCAATGACACCCGAGTCCAATAGGCATGTGTTTTGAAAAATTGTCACAACCAAAGAAAGCAATCCAAGCCTACTCAGTCCGCCCTCCCACTTCTCAGTAGTATCGAGTCCGAGATACCACGGACACTCACACACACACATTCATCTTCCGCTTCGGTTCGATAACTATCGTGAGCTATGGCGGTGGAACATAAGACGTCTCAATTTCAGGACCATCTCTCTCCTTTCGCGATTTTGCTGTTTGGATGAGAACGATGGCCTTATTTGGACCAGGTTCACCCATTATCATGCTTGCAGCGCGCATTTGGCCGCGACATTTCGCACAGGTCCCGCTCTCCGCAGTTGCAGTCCTTCACCTTCGAGCGCTAATCATCGATATCAGACGTCCATCAACTACAGCCACGTCCTAATTCGTCCATTTCAGTCAGCAAAACCACCCCAATGGCTAAGTACTGCTCGCTCGGTCATTCAAGAATATCGCACAATTCTAGGAACTTGCACTACTTTCCCCAAGGCTGGAGAACGCAACGTTAAAGTGGAGGATTTTGTAGACTTGTGCGTGGCAGTGTGGGAGACCAGTGGAGCCATGTCTGACGGTGTCCGTTGGGTCCTCGATGTAAGATTGCGCGGGCTGGGTTTTAATCAGTTCACTGACGCGATATAGATGCTCTGGTGGGCCACCCGCCTCACCTTTAATTCATACCGTATTTATCGACACATGACACGACTGCTTTCCATTTCCGGTGACGCGGAGCTGGCTAAACGGACACTGAGATTATATGTTCAGGTCGTTTCAAAAGCACGAGAAGCAGGGGTAGATAATGACTTCGACACTGATCGACATTGGGTGGAGACGCTTATCCACGGTGCGCGGATGCTCTGTCGTCTTGCCATTTCACGCCAGGATGGTATCGACGATGCCAACGAGGCAGAGGACATGATCGAAAAGGCGAAAACGAGGCTGGATGATGATGACAAGGAGATGGTAGCAAGAGTCGCACTGGCCGAAGGGGTGTGGTACACAACACTGGCAATGATAGGTGGGCGTCTATTCTGAGATCTCAATATTCGATGACTGAAATCTTTTGCTATATCAGAACAGGACCCCTATACGCGACAGACTCGTCTAGGTCGCGCCCTCGCTGCCTACTTGAAGTCTGTTGCGACCTACCCTACACCTGCTGCGCATCATCAGCTCGCGATCGCACTTTCATTACCTGGAAGTTCGCAAAATGTGGATGAGGCAATCATATCTGCTCGCGCAGCTGTTGAAGACGAGGCCGAAGAGATTAGACATTGGCATCTTCTCGGTCTGTTACTTAGTGCTAACGGCGAGTGGGAGAAAGCGGTCGGTATTCTAGAGGTTGGCGCAGACCTAGACGAGAGTAATCAGGATGCAGAAAGTCCAGCCAGACTCAACCCGGAAAATACTACCGATGACATCGTGGAGAAAGCACCCATGGCCGATGGTATCCAAGCTAAAGACTTCGAGTTCGACCACCAGCACGCACAAGTAAACGGCCATTCAAAGCTCCCAGCTGCACATTTGCCGCCGAATGATGCCGATGGTCTGACATCTGAGCACAAGAGGCTTCTTGATCCACAAGCAACCGCTATACCGTCATCTGCCACCCTCCTCCGACCATTACCCGACCATCCGTTCCCGTCTCCACGCGATGCATTTGAATACGCCCTGCAGCTCAGAATGACACAAATGGCACTCGCCGAACACATAGAAGGCCCTGAGGGCGCAGAGGTGCGGTGGGTTAACGTATTCGCCTGGGTTGCAGAACGCAAAGGGTCGCCCTCCACTTCAGGGTCTATGACAGAGACGCAGCGTAAGTCCAGGAACCAAGCTTCCCTTGTTCTTCATCACACCTCGGGATGTATGGAGCTGATTTTATCTGGTTGTGGTTTGTGTGGATCAGCGAGGTCGTCGATGGACACCGGCACCGGCGCCAGGACTACGCAAACGCAATCAATGCTGCATCAGCCATCGCAGGATCCATTGAACGAAAAAGGGCCTAGTGCAGATCAGCATGGATCTCTGGGTCTTTCTCTTGGTCAACAAGATCTCCCGTCATTGGAGCCTCCGCCAATCACTGTTACACCTGCGACGCCTGCTGAGCCGCATCGACGTTTTCCGCTCAACATGGATGAGAAGGAATCGCTGAGGGGCAGACGCTCCTCTTCAGCAGATGGCACTGGCAGGAAAGTGCAACAGATGCTGAAGGCCCGCGTCCATAAAGGTCAGGAGAAGATCAGTACGATTTCGAGGAAGATCGGGCATGGCGTTGCGCGAAACGGGAATTTGAAGAGGACAAGCTCTGCGCCAGGTAAACTACCCTTTTTGAGTTACACAGGACCCTTTTTCACAATTTGTTCCAGACTTCCATGCTGTGCTGCAGAACCATAACTATCAAGCGTCGTCAATACACTCCCGTCGTCGGCTGCGTTCTCTAATCCGAAACAACTCAGCTGCCACACCCATCGAGTCACCACCCGCACCACCTCCCCCGCTTCCTCCAGTGCCGGAGGAAACGCCTACGCTCCACGCGACGAAGGACGACAAACTTATAAGCGACCTTTGGGCTATGTCTGCTGCCACTTTTCGACGGCTTGGCAGAATAGAGCAAGACCAAAGGCGCAATCCAAGAAGCAGAAGTCAAAGACTCTGAAAATCCTGCTGTTTGGGTACAGGTGCGCATATCGCAGGTCCTCTGCTAGGGCGTTCACTAACCATGACACAGCTTGGGCTATACTACATGGCACTAGATCGTAACAGAGAAGCTCTAGAAGCGTTCCAGAAAGCCTTGTTCATATCGCCCGACGATATCACTGCATCCGTGCACTTATGCCGCATCCACCTGTCCACGAAGTCTTCAACTGACGCGGTCGGCTCAGATAAGGCTGATCTGGTCGCTGGGCTTCTCGACCACGTCACCCGAGGACCTGGCTGGGACGTTCCTGAAGCCTGGTACTACTTGGCTAAAGCATACGGGCTACAGGGCCGCAAGGACAAGGAACGGGAAAGTCTAACGACGGCTTTGGCGTTGAGTGATCGCAGGAGTATTAGGGATATTGGGCGGGCTGTGGGTTGGTGTTTGTGATTGGTACATATGGGCAAGGTTCGGGGTTTGATTTATACAATGTCCCACTCAGACATCTACCTACTGCTGACTCGGCACGACGATCATATAATGATGGTCTTTTGCATTACTATTTGATGACAGGTTTTATCGATGGTTTAGAGCTTGGCTTTTGGACCTGGATCAGAAGCGTTCTTCCTAGGGTTGATTATATTTTATCCATGCAGACCGATGCGTGTTCCAGAGTTTGATATCTAATCTAGTGCGGTTGTACCTGAGCAAACCGTCGTGACGTTCAACCGAAAGACCACTAATACTTGCCATCTCCAGCTGCCAAGCAGGCGAAGAGATTCGCACATTCCATCCTGCATATCTCGCGATGGGTTTCCAGCTTGTATGTACAATGAAGGCATGATTAAATTCGAAGGGGTCTTGAAAGTAAAACTTCTTCCTTCAACAGATTGCTAACGAGGAATTGTGGATTCAGTAAAACTGATTGTCAAAATCAGTCATAGGAGTCAATACGAGTACCAATCTCTCCCGCGAGATTCACCACCATATTTGTGATGGCTACGTCCTGCAATCCTACACCCACACTCTTGAATATAGTGATTTTACCAGCCTGTCTTACCTCGTCACATAACGCGTGAACCTTCTTGTAGTCAGCATCCGGTGAGTTGTTGTCAAAATGGACGAGCGTTCCAATCTCAACCATGTCCTCTTCATTAAACCTGGCTTTTATGAGCTCCCCGGCCTCAGACGCGCATGCTTCTCTAGAGTCCACGACCACTTTCCCAGCCTGATACAGCAAATCTGAAGAGACTTCCGCCATTTCAGGCGTGTAGCTCCCAATGAGATTGAGATGTGTCCCTGGAGAAACCCATTCCGCTTCGAAAAGCGGCTCCTTTGAAGACGTGGCCGTGCATATAATATTGGCTGCACGGGTAACTTGTTCCAATCGAACAAGGTCCTCCTTCAAAATGAGAGGCTGAAATGTGACTGTTGGATGAGCTGACTTCAGGCGGATGATAAGGTCGGTCAGTCTTTGATTGTTTGACTTGTTGACTATCGTGCAGGTTTCGATGGTCGAATAGGCGCGAAGGTGGAGATCCACATGCGCCTCAATTTGCTTGCCTGCTCCGAAAGCAAGAAACGTGATTGGGTCTGGGACGGACAAGAGAAGTCGCGTAGCAAGCAGAGAACCTGTTCATATGTACATGAATTTCTATGCCTGTTTATCAATCTGAAGGCGCACCAGCAGCTGTCCGAAGAGCTGTTAGTTGCCTCGCGTTCACGATTGCACGTATGCCACCCGTGCTTTCGTCCAAAACCAGGCTGGACGCAGGAAGCCCACCTTGATCGGCAGGATGACGCGGAATTGATACCACCTTGATGCTGGTCCCTAATCCCTGCACTCGTGCGGGCATGAAAAGTGCATTGTGCTGTGTCATAGTAATTGCTTCACGCAGCGGGGCATCAAAGCCGGAACCTGAGGAAAGGGTATGAAACACGAAAGCCATCAGATTCTCGAGCCTAAAGTGTTGGATTGATGATATAATTCTGGATACATCTGCAGAGGTAATGACGAGGAAAGACATAGAGGACTTGGGTGAAGGTGTGTGACGGCTCCTAAATGCTGGCCAAAGGTGACTTTCAAATCAGCCAGATTTAGACTTTTCCAAGGTTTGTATTACTACAGGTTACCACCCCAGAAGAAAGGTTAAAAAGGTATACATGAGATGAATCCTGATCGTAATAAGTAAGCGCTATGATAGAAGTCGGGTCATGTTGTTACTACTACTAGTGCCCAATGCACTGCGCAGGCGGTACTAAATACTGAAGATTAAGCTGCAATCTGTTGACAAGGCTGGGAATCCGGCAATACTGCTAATATGACTCGAATTCCCGTAGCGTGCACCCATGCTCTATGTAACGTCTTAAGTGAAATGTGTGTGGGTATATCACGGATTCGTAGTGGAAACGTGAGGTGCGCCATCATGATACATCTGTCAGTGATTTGGAAGATTGCTCCTGATGAGGGCTTTGACTTCCGCACGAGATGTATTATAGAGACCTTTTCTTTCAGGGCGGAGGTAAGCCTCGGGTAGCGTAGTGACGCACGCATGTTCGGTAGACACTGGAATATTGAGCCTTTGGAGTTCATCCCGGTTATCCGACCACCATCTCTCTAAAGGAGCTCCGGAATCCTCTAAATTGGTGACAACCACTACGACCGGCACTTGGCCCACCACCGACTTGAACTTGTTAAAGTTGCGCCCATGTGATTTCTTCAGGCTACCTCTTGCTCCCGGCATGCAGTATACTAGAAGGTGTGGCCTTTTCTCCTTCAAGTATTTCTTGAGCCGCTTCTCCGCTTTCGGGGCCCAAAGGAAGCCCAGAAACCCTTCTTCGAGACCGACTGTATCGTGTATTTGGCAAGTTCGACGACTCCCAAGGTCACATCTGTACGCGTTCTCTTCCCGTGTACAACCGACCATGTCGATCGAAGTAGGAGCCTCGGCCTCGGGGCAAAGCATGTTGATAAGGGAGCTTTTCCCCACCCCAGATTGGCCAATGATGATGACCACATTCCTCGACACCTGACTCTGACTCTGGCTCTGACCCTGACTATGGCTCTGGCTCCGGCTCTGGCTCTGACAACGTATCAATATCATGAAGACCTACTGGCACAACGGTGGAAATGTTACCTTTGCAGGCATCGACATTAAAGATCAGGCTGCCACAGTCGCAACTCACTGGAAGGTATTCAATGACGAAAGGGGGCAACTGTGGTTTGGTGTTCTTGTGCATAACAGATTAGTGCAGGTATATCAATGAGGCCCACTTCTAACACCCTGCCGCAGCGTGTCGACAACGAGGCTATGTAAGGCCGCGCTAGGCCGTACTTCGGCTACCTTATTACAGCATACTTGACCGGCCAGTGCTCCCTCTCCCGGTCGAGTCTAGATGCTACTGAGTGCTACGGCGTAACTCAACTTATTTCCCGTACCAAGCAATCTGAGTCTAAGATCTGAACCAGGAAGTGGACAGTGGACACCAGTCGTTTGGACAATTCCGTTATGTTCGCGGCAACTTTGCACAGTGGATGATGAGAGTTCTAGGCAAATTCTAGACCCATATATAGGTTGCAATTAACTCGCGGCCGGAAAGAACAAATTGTCACTCTATGACGAAGCGAGGTACGAGTGAAGTCTTAGAGTTTGGTCTTTGGGCCGAGCGGAAGAAGCCGTCGGTTCTTGTTTCCGCTCCTCCACTAAGTGCACCTGCGTCCAAAAGAATTAAGATCATAAGGAACGACCGTCCTCAGCAAGGAAGTTCTTCTAAACAGTCCGCCAGGCGTGTAGGGGAGACTATATAGAATAAAGTAGCTTTACATGATTCACAATGACCCTCTTCTCAAAATGCATCCTGATTTTCACTGCTAACGAGCAATTGGTCACGGGGCACACTGCGTTGCAGAATAACGGGGCAAACACGTGTTGCAGCCTCAGCCCGAATTCCTGAAATCAGTTTATCATAGGCTCTGTGCGATGGTGGCGAACATAGTAAGAATTAATTCCTCCAGATGTCGCGTGTCTATAGTACATGGATTGAATGCAGTGAGTAGGCACAAACAAGGTATATCAGTCGTGTCCGAGGCAGATCTATCCTTACAAATAACAAACAGCATCGTACACAAAACTCGATAACATCACTGGCGGGCGCACCGACCCGCGTGAGTTCTATCAGCCACATGTGAAGCAGCATCACAGTGACAACTGCCAGCGCTCACGCATGGGATCTAGCATCCGCAACTCCCGTCGTCCTGTGCAGCCGTGTCGCGTCTCACATCGATCGTCCCCGGCATGCCGTCCTCCTCGCCCCGCTTCCCAAAACTTACACCTGCTTCCGGTGCCACAGGTGCCCATAGTTCTGGAGTCTCAAGAATCCGCGCCACCAGCTCCTCGAATACTTCGCGTACCCCGATGGCTGTCTTTGCAGAGGCCTCAACAAAGAGGGCATTCTGCCGAGCGGCAAAGGTGGAACCCTCGTTGGTGGAGACCTGTCGAGAGTTCTCCTGGAAATGCGGGTGTAAGTGACAAAAAACAGATAGGTAATATGCTGGTGATAGTAATGCAAATGTAGTGCGGGCAGGTCGATTAAAAGGAGGACTGAGGTCCAGAGGGTACGTCAAGAGATGATCAGGGGAAAAGCAGGTACCTTATCGACCTTATTTCCAACAATGATCTTCGGCACTGTGATTGAGACATAGGTGTCGATTTCAGAAAACCATTTCGGAAGCGCTTCGAATGTCTCGCGGTTTGCTACATCATACACTACAGCAACATGAGGTCACCAATCCTTTTCTCATATAAGCAAGCGAGAACGCACCAAGTATGATACCTTGAGCACCACGGTAGTACGAGGATGTAATTGTGCGGAAGCGTTCTTGGCCAGCTGTATCCTGCAGAACACATCGCACCAGACATCATTATCCCATGGGTACAGGGGAAAGAAAGTATCAACGCACCCATATACTGAGCTTCACTTTCCGCCCGTTAATTTCCATCTTGTGCACCTATACCCACTAGGATCAGGACATGACTTTATTCTCTAGTGGGAGAAAGGAAGGGATGAGAAACGTACACGGAAATCAACGCCAATCGTTGCACTCGCTTCGTCCTCGGGAAGCCATTGCTCATCTGAGAAACGCAGGAGCAAGCTACTTTTCCCTACTGAGGCATTCCCGATTAGTAGAAGCTTGACATTTACGGGTGGGTTGGTGGTGGTAGCAATAGAGGATTTCTTCATGAGATCCGTTGGAGGCATAGTATGTAATCAGGTCGTTGAAGAGAACGAGTAAGTAAGCGGTTGGTAGAACAATACAAGTGTCTCGAGCGGCGATGAATTATGCAGGATTAGCAGTGGACAGCTACTGGGAGGCAACAAGCCTCGTTTGCGACTCGGATTCATTCAAAGAAAGTCTCGGCTAACTCCATGGAGCCTCATGTTTCATCGAAAAATCAACGGGCTGTCGACTACTTCGAAGGCAGTCCATCACATTACACTACGAAAACATGGGCAACAAGGGTTTCGAGAGCTACAATAGCAATAGAGGAATAACTGATTCATTCATGAACTATGTACCAACGCCAGGTTCGTGGCCTGTAAAATCAGTTCCATCGGAAGGAACATGATGCGTCTCTCGCGGTGTGTGGTGCTGCGGTAGTAACCAGACCAACTATTTCGTTGGCAGTCTACTGGTAAATGAAGTTGTATCTGCAGATAGCATTCATAAGCATGAAATTCATCTAGTGCAGCTTGGATGGGCGGTTACCTTGACAGTAGGTGCGGTATCGCGGAGAGCTGGGGACCATATCTGGAATTATGCGACGTTACTAATATGAAACATCAGTGAGTTTATCAAGACTATGAAGACGAACCGTGCAGCGTTATCATACAGCTCAAACAGGGGGATGGCAAGGAGCTTCATGTTTTTCGGAACAGCAAGGACCTCTAGTGAAGATGCAAGTTCAATGAAAAGTATGGCAGGACCATCTAACGTACTCCGCTCAGGCATCTGGACTAGGTAGAGTTTCTTGCACTCCTTTGGCTTCGTGATGTGTGCTGGTACAAATGGGTACTAGGAGCATGCATCAGCATCGGTCATTCGCTGCGAGGAAGATGAACGTACCATAAATGTCTCGAAATTGGGCCGCCACCACTGTGCAAGACAATCACCGATCTCCCACTCATTGTCGACGCCATGGGACGCGTTAAACTGCTTGGACTCTACTGGCGGCGCGAGGCGCTCATCGAGGCGTCGTTTGAGTCCGTCAATATCGTCCTCACCCGGTTTGAGGTAGTCGCCGGGGCTATTCACATGATTAGCCAATTATAACGAAAGCCCCATCGGACACGGAAACGCACAGCTTGAAGAACGCGTTCGCAATTTGGAGCATGAGGATATGCGGGTGTCCGTGGTCATGCACAACAAGGATTCCCTCGACGGTGCGGCGCATACCGAAGTCCTCATAGTTGTTCTGGAGACGCTGCAGGCGCGCAGATACGGAAGGGTCCTCCTCAGGCTGCGCCTCTTTCGTGCTTGTATTCGCAAACCACTTAGGACTGACTGTCAACCGACGCGAAACACCACAACTCACCTAAAGGTAAAGTTCGACAGCGGGTACCTGTGTTAAGTTCATTAGATGACCACCACTTTTTGCAAGAGAAAAAACACGTGCAAGGCGATGGTGTTGGACATGGTTGTCGAACGTTTGATCTTCACCAGCAGTCGTTCTGACTAGGTGTGACTAAATCACGACCATATGTTGTCACAGTCACACTTCAAGTTCCTCCTCTCGAACTGCCATCATGGGTCGTTTCCGTGTGGCAATTGAAGATTATAGAATCTCAAAGTTTGACATAATATATGGCGCAGCGAGTATCTCCAACGCTGCTCGAATTCCTGGTTCATTGAGAAAGCTGTGTGCTATGAAAAAAGAGGTCATCCGTAGTGAAAAACTATGTAGGGGCAGCCGAGTGACCTGTACGGGATAGAAATACCATGCGAATGCCTAAGTTGACTACCATCCGCGACAATAAGTGGCACTCATATTCACTCGTAGGTGTCGTGATAGTGTTCGTGCAACATGCATCGGATAAGATGCGAGCGCTAGATCGGAGCTTCCCACTGTAATACTCTGTAATACGGACCGATTTGGTCATGCACTGATAGCTCTCATATTGACTTTAGCTTGTCTCGTCGTCGACGGTTCGACGCACCATGTCTGATCCACGATTTGCGCGGTTGAAGACCGACCCCCGCTTCCGACGCCCCAAGAAACATCAATCCAAGGTTGTCGTTGATGAACGTTTCAAAGGAATCTTTGACGTTGAAAAGACGAAATTGAAACAAAAAGGCAAAGGAAAGGAAAAAGCGGGTACGCTTCAAGCTCTTTTCTTCTGCTGCTTCTCACCTCATGTTGTGGACACAGGCCGAGTGGATAAGTTTGGTCGTAAAATTTCTGAAACTCACGAAAATGACAACCTCAGGCGGTTTTATCGGCTGGAACATGAAGAAGATGAGGAGGCAGAGGCTCCAACTTCCACAATACCCGACTATGCTCGTGGTGGCATCCTTATGGAGTCCTCCTCAGAATCAGAGGCGGAAAGCCAGGGTGCAGGTGACTCTGACGACGAGAGCGATGGCCCTGGATTTGTCACGTTAGGGAGAGACCTCAACGAAGAAGGCGAGATCGATCTTGATGAGAGCACCTTTGCCGATCTGGACGCGCAAGCTGCTGCATATGCGGGGACAGCCCCGGAAGACAACAGTAAAGAAGCTACGGAGAAAACCAGACGACTAGCTGTTGTTAATCTTGATTGGGACCATGTCCGTGCAGCGCATCTTTACAAGATATTTTCGTCACTTGTTTCGCCAGCTGCGCCTGCTACCCTTCCAGCGTCTGTACCAATGCAACCCAAGGACGAACAGTCTGTCAAGAACACGAGAAGCGCAAAGACAACGGTCGCAAGAGGGAAGGTGCTGAGCGTCCGCGTCTATCCAAGTGAGTTTGGGAAAGAGCGCATCACAAGGGAGGAGAAGGAGGGACCGCCTGTCGAGGTATTCAAAAAGAAGATAGAAAATGAAGAGGATGTCAATGAACGGACGGTTCACGAAACCGGAGACGGAGCGGACTATGACGAAGACGCTCTGAGGAAGTATCAGTTGGAGAGATTACGGTGCGCTACCCCCTTGAATATCTTTGGCGCATTGTTCAATGATATGCTGAAAGGTATTATTATGCAATTGTTCAATGCGATACCGTCGAAGCTGCTGTGCACATCTACAGCGAACTCGAAGGTACTGAGCTCGAGCGTTCAGCAAACGTGTTCGATCTCAGCTTTGTGCCCGATGAGATGGTATTTGACGAAGAATATCGGTGAGTTCGATTTAACATTATATATATTTATTCGTCTAACCGGGGCCATGTACAGCGACGAGGCGATAGATGATCCTGGAACACGGTACCGAGCCGTAGAGTTCGTGACAGATGTAGGGGAATTGCATCGTTATTCTTTACTTCTCACCCATTTTGTACTCTCAGGCTCTCCGTCATTCAAAAGTCAAGCTCACTTGGGACGATGATGATGCGGAGCGCAATCACATTACTAGACGACCACTAACAAAAAAAGAGATCGAAGAAGCCGATTTCAAGGCGTATATCGCATCCTCATCTTCTGAGTCCGATAATGATCCAGATCCTGTGTCTAAGAAGAGGAGCCAGAAGAACGCCCAGAGAGACAAGCTTCGCACATTGCTTCTTGCCGGAGATGATGACGAACTTCCAGAAGGGTGGGGCCGGGATGACGACGCAGAAAAACATGACGATGTGGACATGGAGATCACGTTCACCCCTGGTCTCACTGAAGCCAAAAATCCCGAGGACGAGACGACGATGGAGGCATATCAAAGAAAGATGAGGGAGAAGCGTAAAAAGAGAAAGGAAGAGGTCAAAGTGAATGCTACGACAGTCGCGAACAATGAAGGTGGAGGACAGCATGGGCAAAAAGTCTCTTTCGATGACGGCTTCTTCGAGGGCGCAAGTGGCAGTGGCAGTGGCAGTGAGGGAGAATCTGAGGCAGAGAATGCATCGGGGTCGGCGAAGCGGGTGTCGAGAACACGGGACGCCGACAAGCCTGTGCCCCGCCAGGAGACGAAGTCAGACGTCAAGGCAGAGAAGAAGGGCAAAAAGAAAAGGGGCAAAAAGAAAGTGATCAATGATGATGATGAAGTCCAGGACGATTTTGTTATCGACGTTAAAGATGACCGGTTCAAGGCAATCCACGAAGATTATCAATTCGCCATCGATCCCAGCAATCCTCAGTTAGTACCTATTCTTTGCGTTATCCAATGACGCTGATGTATTCACAGCTTCAAAAAGACGAAAAGCATGGTGGCACTTATTGACGAACGAACGAAGCGCCAAAAAAGGAGTCGCCCTGAAGATGAAACAAAAGCACAATTCCCCGCAAAGGTGGATAATACCAGCCTCAAGAACCTCGTTGAGAGCGTCAAACGGAAAAGTGCAGCGGCTGATCAGGGCGGATTTGGGAAGCGGCGTAAGCTATAGCCTCAATTTATTCTACGTCTGTCCTCGATCTATCGGTGAGAGGCATACGACAAGTACTCGGCGTCATAGTACTTATTCTTATGTGATTTTTGCGATCATTGCACAGGCATGAAAAGCTTGAGGGGATCGTCAATCTTTCAGGGTCTCTCCGTCGAGCTTGGAGCGACGATGATAGCATTATCGCAGCCAACAGGTCTTTGGTGTAAGAGTAGACGGCGAGGTGCGATTTATTGAACGGCGTTCAAATTCTCGTGAGTCACACAAAAGGGATGTAGCTTAAAGTCATGATACAATCTTCATCGTCCACCGAGACTTTGGCTTCCCGCCTGTAATTTCGTTCTCACCCAACCCGGCTCGTGCTCTTCATTCCAGGGAAGGTCCTGATGGACTTCTCTGGATCCCACTTATTTTCCACCCGTTCGTGTATATCACAGGCAACACGACGATAATGCAATGCAGACCTATGCACATTCTATGGCTTCCTGGAGGATAAATAGAAGTCTCAAACGCATGAAGCAGCGTGAATAAGGCCAAGTGTTCGTTACCTTGCTTCTGCGCGTCTCATAACGTCCTGCGCAAAGCTCAGATCCAGATTCTGCTGGATTTATTGAAGCCCCGTGTCAAGCCCCCCCGGTCCCCCACGCACCGCAGCATCAACTTACGATATGGTGGTTCGTATCGCTTATTGATACATCTCGCACTGAGACCGCACACGCAACTAGGCATAAAATCGAACATCGTTGAATGCAAGCTCTGCGAGGACGTAGTTGAGCTTAGAAGGCTGATTGTGTAAGGTTCAAATCAATGCGCTCACTTTATGTAAATCTCTCCCATTTCTGTAAATCATTCTCCCCCTGGTTCTCCTCCCGCCGTTTTTCGTCTACCGGAGCCCTCTCACACGAGAGAGCAAAGGAGCGCGCAGCAATGCAGGACAAGGAGCTTCAGCTCGTGCTGACCCGGAATCAATGATGATAGTATCATCAGAGGAAATCATTTCAGTACTACAAGAGCAAACCGTGCGTACCAAGCTGCGAATAACCAGGAGATGAATTCCAACTGCCCACGTTTCGAAAAAGAGATCGAGTGATGGTAATCCCGAGAGGCAGAGCGGCTCTCGTATTCAATTCAATGCTACTACTTATGCCTACGCTCATCCAAGCTTGCTGCCTTGAAGGGGACACGCTGATCTTGTTTCTCTTTGTCGGACTGGCTCCAGCAGTAGTCAAAATGAAACACGCGTCCCAAGATGCATGATATATGAGTATGAAATACATGCGTGCCAGGGCCATCATAGGCTTCTAAGTAAATACAGGGATAAGATGTAGACCAATGCCAATTGTTCATATACACATGTACTCACCAAAATTAATGCAAATCCAATGGGCTCTGCGGAGTCAAACCAAACTTGTCCCAAACATCTACAGTCACCACCCATCTAATCATCTACCGTCTGAGGTCTCTCCAAGCTCGTCTTTATCCAAATCCCTCTTCTCCACCAAGCTCTACCACATCCCAGCCGTCTTCCTCCTCTACAATCCGTTCGCTCCTCATTCTACTGATGCCAGTGTCTTGCGCTGAACGTCCCGGTCGTATTCGTGCTGCTCGAGTAGGACTAGCAGTAGTGGCTTGAAGGACCTGGGCAAAGTCAAGCGTGAACGAAGGAGGGGTTGGAGGTAAGAGGAGCGGGGTGGTAGAGTGCGACCGACTGTAGTGTGAGATCAATCAGAAAACGCGAATTTTGGAAGACAAAATGAATAAACGACGAAGCAGGATTAAAGCACCGATGACTCACCGCCCAAGCTCTCCGCTACAACATACAGCCCATAAATTACTCAATGCATCGCCCGCCTGAGACAGAGGAATCTCGACACCTTGGCTATGAGCGAGATAACACACGTTGTAGAGAAGCATCGCGAGGCCGGTCGTGAACGATTGGGTTTGGCCGTGTGCCGGTGCCTGTTCTGGAGCTTCTGAGTCAGCTAGTGAGGCGGGCGGTGTACGGGATGGCGAGGAGGAGGGAGAAGACGGTGTGGAGGAAGGATTTGAAGTGAGGTTCAGAGGGTGTTTGGCTGTCCATCTATCCGTGGGAGGAGATAATGATAAGTGAAAATGTCAAGCAGGAAATACAGTAAGCGAGAAGTGTAGACGCACTTTGCCCAGGATTCACTCCCTCGTCCTGCTCCAATCCAAGGCATACCAACACCGAATCTTCTGCAAGACCACGAAACTTCAAAAGGGAGTTTGATGCCTAGGTAGAAAGTGAGGAGTCCCAGAAAGTGAATGGTATGTGTTATCACGGCGTTGATGTGATCCGGTGGGTATCCTATGATATATCCTGTGTGGTCAAATTCTTGGCGTAGTAAGCAATTGCAACGTACGTCTAACATCTCCCGGTACTGGAAGAACCAGTCCACCAATAGTCCATTCTCCCCTTGCGCCTGGTCGCCCACCCACCGCAGGTCGTCCGCCAACCTCTACAACATGAAATACCTCCACCAGTTCTTGGACAAGGCCTGAGCGTGCTCTAGCAATAGTTTGGCTCAGCACGGAGAGCTCCTGGGACTCCTTGGTAAGCGTTTGTGATTGGGGTGAAAGGAGGCGTGCAGCGTTAAGTGTGCGTCTGCGCTGAGCAAGGGTCTCTCGGAGGGTACGGAGGCGGTCGCGCTCTAAATTGGTTAGGCCAGTACATGCGAGAAAGGCATAGACACGTACTGCTCTCGCAGTTTCTTCTCACTTTGGCAAGGCTATCTGCTAATTGATCGAGGCTGTGGTCCGCTCGTGCAATCTCTGCACGAAGGAGGCGACCAGATTCGATAGACTTGAATGCACGGGATGCACGAGCAACATGCTCATTTCTGTCCGAGGAAAAATGGTGGGTTTGAAGGCGGAAATCGCGTAGACTGTATGTCAGGCAAGGTCAACACGAGATGCGCTTTATGACAGGTATTTTGCGTACTGGTTTCTGAGACAGTTTGCGCAATAGTACTGACGTTGTCTCAGCTCGCAGTTCTTACACTCCATCGCATCTTCAGAAGCGCTCTGTAAAAGTGTTTAGTTCAGGTGCTTCAGTGGCGAGTCGCGAGCGCTACACGTAAGTACAGGATGACGTAACCAAGAAAGACGAATCCGGACAGTCCAGAGGGCCAGCCTCTCGTGCGCGCCTTTCCATCCACCTTATTGACTTAATCCTCATGGCGTTATTTATAACAGGTTCCC
Organism: Suillus lakei; assembly: GCA_016628065.1. NCBI lineage: Eukaryota > Fungi > Basidiomycota > Agaricomycetes > Boletales > Suillaceae > Suillus > Suillus lakei. The sequence goes on along the minus strand of JABBWA010000617.1, from coordinate 2,818 downwards.
ATACAACATAGTGCACCAGACTCGTTTCTACATGTAGTCGAAAGCATCTTCCACTCCTTCGGCTCACGCTTCGTATATTTGACATACAAAGACCACGACCTCGTTACCGCCGATGTCCGAGCGGCCACCCACGCGTTCGACTTCTATGACTTCACTTCTGACCCATGTTTTCGTCACACAGCATGGCCTGGGCCAACCAGCGCGCATATCCGGGCCAAGATCATGTATGTCGGTGGAATTGAAATTGTCAATGTAAACGTCATGCTTCGCATTTACCCGAACAAGTGGCATGATTACGCGGGCCTCGCCATCGCGCGGGTCCAGATCGACTAATGTGCTTCTTCTGCAACCACCCTCTTCAAGCTCATACTCGCAGGTAATGAGGAAGCCCTCCGTAACACCTATCTACGAGGCACGCCAACAAGTTTTCGGCACAGTCGAAGCAGAGCACGCCCCAATATTCCTTACCGAAGACATCCTCGATCAGTTCACCGTGATCGGCGGAAATCCCAAGCTTAACGGTAGTCCAACGGGGACGTCCGCACCCCCATCAAACTCCCGCCTCGCACTCATTGCGATGGTGGACTGCTGGGCGCACCGACAGATTCAGCCTTTCGACCACTTCGACCTCGCAGCAATTCCCATTTTCAGGATCTGGATCGGTGTTGCAGAGTACCTCTTTCATTCCACGAAACGGCTGGACTCTGCTATTCGTTCAGCGGTGTACGATGTTGCCCACCGGTCAGATGATCTGGAATTCGTTATCGCTGCGCGCAGGTGGAGTCCGTGTGTGTCGTTTGGGAGCTTGTAGTTCTATAAATGGCGGTTCTTGGAGACGGCCTCGTTCTTTGAGAACAGGTTTGAGGAGGCGAGTGCCATTGGTTCAGATATGACCAAGGCTATTTCGCAGAGCTAGGTTAGGTGCGCGCGGTGAGGTATCTGATTGAACGTTTTTATGCACTTTTTATGTCAAACGACTTGCTGGTTTTTGGATCATCTGTTGTGGGTATGTCGCTGGCTACATTTCATCGTCCTCAGTCTCTGTGTTTATACTTGGGCAATTCCTGCACCATTGAGCGTCCGCCATGGGCACCAAGACCATAACACTTGAGCAAATCCAGTGTTGCTACAACACTAGCACCCAAGAGCGCTTCTCCCTTGAATAATCTTGGTGTTCATTCTACGAAATAGTATGATATTGCGTTTTGGAGGCACGCTGCCTCAACTACATGGGTACTTACTCTAGGGGTCCTGAAGCAACAACTGGAATGCCTTTTCATGGCCAGCTCGCGAAATTCCATTGGGTTTAATTTTATTTATACTAAGCTAATGGACCGCGTGATACTAGCGTCGTCGCGGGCGACGTGTCCCTCGTTTGAGTCTGACTCAAATAAACCCCACTCTCAGTGGGCGTGCTCGGTGCAGGCCTGTTGCCAACTGCGCACCTTTCACGTGTTCATTGGGATTTGAAATCCCTTTTTTCATGCTCCGTCCTCCTATGGTGGAGTAAGGCTTACTTAGCGGGCGACTTCAGGCAGAATTGAGGCTGCCCTCTTTCTAACGTGTACCGTCGCCTCGCTAGGTAAGCTAAAGTTCAGCTGGTTCGCGCAGGCCTCTTTCTAACAGGTATCGTCGCCTCGCTAGCTACTTTTGATTCACCCACCACTCCCTCCTACTTGGTACTAGATTTAGTGTTCGTTTTCCCTCAGATTCTTAGTCATTTGAGGCTCGATACTTATCTACTGGGTTGTATTGCTAGTCATCAATAACAGCCGGACTCCTCAAAGTTTCGAGGAGCCGTTCTTGGCTATACCTTTGGTGATTGCCAAGAAGCACTTCTTCACAACTTCCCAGGACAAAGTTCGTGCGATCCCGATGGACGCATAGCACCGAACCCCACTGACCAAAAGTGAGTCTTTTGTTTTGCGCATCCAAGAGCATCTACTTTCAGCCATTCATCTAGTGGTCTATCCTCTGAGGAGCTTGCTACCTCCACACCGAAGACGGACCCGAGTGAGGATACAAATGAACGCTGGTATGACACGCTCAACTTTGACTGCGATTGCTTCTGGCATGAGAAGGTTTACTGACATGAATGGTACCGTTTCTATATGGCCGAGGTGGTTGGGACCATCTCGTTGAAACAGTGATAAGTTGTAGTTGTGACTCTACAGGACACAGCCGCCCCGTTTGAGTAAATCACATCAATATAGTTTCCAGACGCTGTCTAATGTTGTCCTCGGTCTTTATGGTGACCACTTTGTCCGTCATTAGCTTCTGCCAACTTGTCTGTCTATCATCCGCTCCGAAGAGGAGGCAAAAATGGGTACGGCCTTTTTCCAAGAGTCCCTTCTCGTCATCACTTGTCCATCCATAATCGACGACCCCGAGGGCCAATTTGGACGGACACCAAGGCGTGTTGTTGTTGTAAATAATGGACACATCATGTATCACCATATTGCGGGCCTTCGGGAAGAGAGTACGTGCATAGTAACCATCCTGCAAGAAAGGCACTTCATATCCGAACGTTGCTTCATGCAACTCGACCATCAGGAGCTTCAACCTCAACCGTCCATCTATTATCACCATGTCCTGATCTCCTCGCAGTCTGTAGTGGTCGTGACTGGGATTATAGGATCCGTCCAAATATTCAGCACTGTATCCCTGTGCCGACGGCGGCAAGAACACATATTTGGTGGATGCTATGCCAGCCCAGGCAAGTATGTCGCACTCCTGGCTTTTTGACAGGAGAAACTTCATCAATCCACCAAATGCTTCGTCTCCTATGCCATATTCCACATGCATATGCACGTCGAAA